>JBCIKM010334403.1:0-11332 GCA_039654465.1 Melibe viridis
ATCATCTCTCTGCTGTTTGTGGTTTGATCTGTTCCCTCTTTTGACTAGTTCTATCATCTTACTTTCCTCTGGGCTCCTCTATAACCATCGTGTGTCGTGGGGCCCTAAAACCTCCAATAAACAAACAAACAAACATGTGTATGAAAGGCCAATCCAGGTTGAATGATATTTCGTACTTACGGAAATGATTATAGCCACACCTACCCCATACACGTAAGGCACTGTCTACCACCAGCCCCTGTGTGCCAGCATTGCCCCATTCTGTCTGTCTGCTTTGTTACTAAATTAGCATTTGGATCCTGCTCTTAGGAAAAATTTGAAATTTCAAGGCCAGCTGACACCTGTTGCCACGGTGACTGCTTAAATGATATTCGCAGTTAACAAAGAGCAAATTTTACTTGGCTCAGTCTTTTTTTCTTCTGAATTGCTGGCGTGGAAGTTCCATCTGAATGTACATTATTTTCTTTACTGATTTGAAATTCTCTTCTTTTTTGTTTTGAAACCAACCTTCTTATTGAAGTACTCTGTCAATAAAAACAATGCCAATATCAATTTGTAAAAATTAAACCACTTAGATCCAGTTTAAAAGAACACCAAAAATCTGGTCAAAACCTTTGGAACAGAAAAGTGAGTCATACCACTGATCAAGTTGCTTCATAATATATCACATCAGGGCTTGGAGGGAAAAGGTGAATACGTTTCAGGGACAATTTCCTATTTTAGGATATCAGCGTGTCTGACTTTATGGTTTTTTCCCCGAGTGGACCTCATGTATATGATATATGTATATAATTTATTTATATGATATATGTGTATAATATATCTATATTATGATATATGTGTATGATATATCTATATGATATATCCACTGTGAGGGTAGTGTGCAGCCTTATTTTCTTTTCTTTTCTTTTTTTTAAAGATTCTTATCCAAATTTTCTTTGCTTTTTTTCCTTTTTTTCTTTATTTTTGGCAATTCTAAATATGAAGTCCATGTGCACTAATGGTTATCGAATTGATGGATTCAATACAATCTATTCTATTTATTACAAAATTTTATTCCAATCCGTCCAAGTTCATCATACTTCAGTCTAAACCATTTTATATGTTGAAACATAATCTGCATTCCACTTTGAATTGAAAGTTTTGATAACAAAATTTTAATGATGATGTTTTGTGTTAAAAATTATATGGCTTATCATGCATGAATAAAATGAACATGTCTGAACTGAAACTTCAACCTTCTGTCTCTCAAATTAATATTCTTTATTCTACTTCTATCCATGTCTGCTCCACCCTCTCACCCAAGCAGTAAGCATGTACTGTTTCCTTGCCTCGGCATGGTTGCTTTTTCTTCTTTTCGTTCTTTTTTTTCGCAGATGGTTGTTGGGAGTCCCTAGTGGGCTCTTCTACTTCTGTTTCTTTTCTTTTACTCTAAAGCTATTGTCTTACTTTTTACTCTTTTCTGTGATGTCCTGTTTTTGTTGTCTTGTTTGCAACTCAATGGTCATCGCTTATTTCATGCCTTTTGGTACATGACTGCGGGGTCACAAGTTAAAGGTACTGAGTACTTTTGTACACAAAAGGGGTTTAAAGATCTTGGGTCTTTCTGTACCATAATGTTGTTATATGTGATGGCCATTGCTTATTTTTGTTAGGAGGGTTGATGTTTTTTGTCATTGTAAATCATCTCTCGGTTGTGTCTATATATGTTTTGAGAGATTATATTTATTTTTTTAGTGTAAATCATCTCTCTTGTGTTTGTGGTTTGATCTGTTCCCTCTTTGAATTAATTCTTTCTGGGCTCCTCTATGACCCTCGTGTGTCGTGGTGCCCTAAAACCTTCAATAAACAAACAAACAAAAATTCTGATGTAGCTTTTTTGCGCTATACAAATGTCTTATCATTACTATTAGCCGCCAGGTTCTGTCTTGTAACCACCCATTATACTGACAAAATGTTGGGCGAAGCCTCTTGTGGCCGGTTGCCTACAGAATGGCGGTAGCACCATCAGTGACACATGCTCAATGTTTGTGACTGGAATTTACTTTTCTTACAAAACCAAGACTCATGGGCAATCAAAGCTCAATGACTGTAGGAACGATGTGATTACAATGGCAGAAATTGCATAATTTAGTAGAATTTGGTTGTAGTAATGTAGCGTTGATTGGGTCGGAAGAACTATACTCACTTCGGTCGGTAGCCATATCTTCTTCTTCTTCTTCTTCTTCTTCTTCTTCTTCTTCTCTTCTTCTTCTTCAATTATGTCGACTGACTCAGTGGAACTGAGTATTACTGTCAATGCGGGCATACTTTAGACACACCAAGAGCAAGTTTTGTCTTGGTGGGCCTCTGGAAGCTTCTCTAATACCTTGATCTTAGCGTGATGTAGTCAAGGCACTGCTTGAAACTGTGTACATTAGGACTATCAATTTATTGATTTATTCTTCATCATAAAAAAAAAACAAAAAAAACCTCACCTACGACCCATACTTAATAAATACTTTAAATTCCCCCCCCCCCCTTTTTTTTTTTTTTGCGAGGCTTCATCGTCCCCCAATTTCAGATTTCCCTTTCATAACCACTACTGGTATAGATGGAGATCTCTGAGGTCCCGATCGTGGGAGGCACAAAAAGTATCTTTTCAAAAAAAAAAAAAAAATGATGAAACACCCGACAGGCAGCTGGTATGTCACAGTGTTCGTGTCCACTGGGAATGTTGTGGGCCTATTATATTATCAAGTACTTAGAGCATGGGCATGGCATTTGACAGACGTAATATAATACTATTCTTTTTTTTTTATTATTCCTATTTTTAATTCCTTTCTTGAATCTATTCAACAATTCTCAAGTTCACACAGCCATTTTGATGTTTGAAAACCACAGAAGAAGAATCAAGTATGTAGTTTTTATTTTCAACCTCGCTAAGAAATGGCTTGCATAAGGGTGTCATAAACATTTTTTATTTTTTTTGTGATGTATTTTTCTGCACAGAATACCAGCCTGTTGCTTGACCAGTTGTGGCCAGAGTTCACCCCATGTTTCATCTCTGTCATTCCAACATGCGTGCCCTGCTGTTGTGTATGGCTGCTTCTTCCATATTTCATTTATAAGATGAGGACAATCAAATCAGGGAACACAAAGGAAAACTTATCCTCTCATCAGGATAAACTCAGTGAACAAGGAAGCGGAAATCATTACAGAACTACTATTTTCAAACTGAGGATTGTAAGTTTGTACTGTGTCAAATCAAATAAACCACACTTAATTTTATAAGGAAAAACAACCTCCTGTTTATCCTCTATTTAGGAGTTCTATAAGAATACAATATTTACAATTTATCTATCTACAACCAAATCCATGTAAAAAGTTTCATCATTGTTACGAATTACAGGTGCATCTGTGCATCTGCTTTCAGTGAAGAACAGTTCAGGATTTCCATAACATGATTCTTTAATTAGTCACCCATAACTTTTAAGTAATGACAAATTTTATTCTGAGATGCAACTATTCGAAGAGCAATGGAATATGGAGCCCAATTCTCGAACATCAGTCTGTTAGTCTTGATAAAAAAAAGAGCTACGAGATTACTTCCATCCATATCTCATTTACCTTATCTCATTTACCTCATAAGGATCATCTTGGATTTCTAAGGATACTGTCTTTAAAGTACAGATGAAGGCTAGGCGACCTTATCCAGCTTTGCAAGATTGGTATTGATAATATCGACTGTAATACCTTTTTTCAAATTTTCCCATGTCAGTTTTACTCATTGTGATAAATAAAAGATAATACATGTTACAGGCTGTTCCACCTTAGTCGGGCAACATTCTTTCATAATGAGAACATTAAGAACTTGGAATTACCTCTCTTGTCAATTGTTAACATATTTTAACTTGTCTGATTGTGTCAGGCAGGATAACACAATGTCCTTTTTATTTCTTATTTTCAATTTTGTTTCTGTTATAGCTTACTTTGAAATGAGCATTACAAGATGTACTATAGCCTATTCAACTCTTTAAACGTGATATGGCATGATGCTCCATAAGTATTTGGCAAATTTTGCATATCAAGCGAAGTTCAGGTTTTAGAATGATCTAAAATTTAAGACCAAAGTTTAATACCATAAGTTTTAAAACTGCTCTTGATAGTGATGGGGACCGTCATCAGAAGAATGTGATTAATTATTTTACTTTTTTTATTTGTCTTTGGATTTCATTTTCCCTACTCCTGTTTTTCGTACCTAATGATTGAAACATTAAAACATTTACCACGCACTGAGCTTCTCTTCATCATACAAATTTCATATTAATTCAGTGTCAGGGTATGCAAAGGTAATTCCCCATTAAAAACCAAATCTTAATGTCTATAATGTGTTGTAATGTGATATGGTAACCTTTTTTGTCTGATTAAGATAGACATTATTATTTTTATTTGAGTAATTTTCATATTATAAAGTATGAGTAAAAAATGACTTTTTACCCCTTTTATCGACGGAATAATATCTTTATATAATAATCAATGATATATCTCTTGATAGTATAACTTATCATTGCCTATTAAAAGGACATGGTAAGTTAAAAATCATAATTACAAAAAAGAAATATTGAATGATGCTATTATAACTTGTACTCTTCTTCAGTTGGGTCCTGCTTTTTCTGCTGACGCTGTATAATAAAATGCTAATACAAACATTGTTTCATAGCAGCTCATTCACTTGGACAGAATTAATGTACATGGTCAAAGTCTATGCAGTTTATTTTGCTTCACTCTATAGAATCTTTTTTTACAATACTTCTGTCAAAACATTGCAATAACTCCAAAGATTAATATGATCACGAGATGAAGGTAACCCACCTGTTTTGTTTTTCCCACAGATACTTTTTGTCCTTTTAATTCTCGTCACCACTATTGAGGATGTTAGGCTTTTGGTTTCAAGCTCTCCATCACTTGATATCATCTGTGGTTTTATATTATTGGCAACCTTGGTAAGTTTGCTGCATTTAAAGATAATGATAAATTCATAATGAATCGTCGGCATCGATGGCTCAGTGGTTAACACAACTGGCTACATGCAAGAGTCAAGCAATCACTACTGTCGCTAGTGTTTGGAGTGGTGACATGTAGGGTCACTTCCCTATGTTTCACTTCTGGCCATTGACGTTGTGCCCTTGGGTAAGGCACTTTACCACACTAACTTCATCCTATCGGAGATGGATGTAAAGCTCAGAGGTCCCCCTGGTTGTAGATCAGACAATCTTGTCTCTGCCCAAAATATTGTAAGGCGCCTAACAGGCTGCTTGTCTCATCATGCATTACATGTTGGTTGCCCACCACGGATATAGTATTGTAAAGCGCTTAGAGGATGGTGATGATCATGGATAAGCACAACATAAATGCTATATTTGATTTTGATTTTAATGATGGCTAAAAAAGGTGTGATGTTCTTTGGCAAATGTGTGCTCGTGGTTTCTTTGAAATAACTTAGACACAAAACCCAGAGTGCAGAAGCACTTCAAGCTATTGGATTTTACTTAAATAAGGACTTCACAAACACATCCTCAGCCCACACTCTAAGTCCTTACATCAGAGATTCCTTTTTTCCATTTTTTTCCATTATTTGAGGACTTGTTCATATCCTACTGTCCATAGTCATCAAATTGCCATGATAACTTTTACAGATTTATAGGTATGCATTAGTCCTCGTGCTCTCTTTGAAGGATGACCTTCACATTTTCAGTGATTTTGACTTATGTTGAATGGCATCCCTGTAGAGTGAAGAACGTGGTTATTTTCGAAATGGAGGAATCATTTTTAATTGGAAATCTCTAATAAGCTCTGTATTTGTAAAAGAAATTCAGTAACAAGTTCCAAGTTACAGCATTGCATTCTCTATTTCCTTGATATAAATCCTTTCAAGACAGATTAAAGTATAACAGCAAAAATAAGGAATTCATGCTTTGACAAAATGAAATCCCTCTTTTAGTTTTATTATCATGGCATTGATGTAAGTAATTCATCACATAGCAGTCATTTTAGATTTAAACTTGGGAAAGAACTTTTTTGAAAAGAGAGACTCTGTTCTATAGAGGGAAATTAATCACTTACTGTTATTTGCAAGAGCTTTTCTTGAGTTTTGAAAGATGGAAGTGCACCTTGAAGTTTATCATAGGTCTGTTTGACTCAAAACAATCCACCAAAAACAAGTTTGCTTCATAATATTTAAATTTGTTTTTGTTATCCATTTCCCTTAAACACTGACAAAGCAGTGTCAGGACCCAGCTCCTAGGAGCTGGGAAAACCTCTGGATCACAAAAATGAAGACTGGCAGATGATCAGTCCACCATGCCTAATCTTACATGGTGTAATAAGCAATATATTTATGGGATATTACTTGATTTTAAGCCAAACAATAGCTGCTATTGCCTAGGTGGTTTCTGCTCATTGAGAAAGACCAATGAGCCCATGTACTACAAGGTGGAATAAATTAAACAAAACATATTATGTTGACATTTTCTTCCATGGTAGTTTGACATTCACATTTTTTCTCATCCCCAGATTGTGCTTTGCATAATGTCTCAGTGGGAAGGACGGACAAGATGTAACCAGTCTTTCATTTTTTTCTACTTTTTTGGTCTAGTTGCAGTTCTTTATGGCACTACACTTTATATGTGGATTTTTGTTTTGGTAATAAGGCATTGCATTTTATCAATGAGATAATTTTTGGTCTCTGCTAATTTGGTCAATTATGTTAAGTTTAAATCATTACTCCCCTTCATACCCAAATAATTCAAGAGGAAAACAATGACTGAGTTATCTATGAAAAATATAACATAACATAAGTTAAAGGCCTGGTAGGCTTTGGCCTTTAAATAACCTTAATTTTCATTAAATAGCATAAGATACTTAACAATTTCAAATTAACAGCAAAGACATTTTATGTAGAATTGTAATCGCAACGTTCCAGTGCAAATAATTTATCAAAAATACAGATTAATAATAGAAAATGCTCATGAAAGTCATACATCGTAGAAAAGAGTTCCTTGTCAACTTTGTTTTTAAAACTGTTGACCGATATACTATTTTTCATTTTGTCTTTCAAGTTGTCTGAAAGATAAAAGAACTCTGTTGAATATTGGCCCTTCAGCTTTCTATATAAGTTTGGAATCTTATGCCTCTTGCAGATGTTACCTGATAAAAACTAAAAAACTCATTAGAGTCACTGTTATATTTCCTGTGAATAACCTTATACAAGTTAATAAGATTCCCCTCAGACGCCTATATTTCAGGGATGGTAATTTCAAAAACTTCAACCTCTCTACATATGGTAAATGACAAATTTTTGATACTCGCTTTGTAGCTGATCTCTGAATGTTTTAAAAAATAATTGATTGCCTCTTAAACTGTGGATTCTAAATACAATTCCCACACTCCAATACTGAATAAATAATAGATGTGTACAACGCAATAAAAGTGTGAATATTTAGATATGTAAAGGTAAGGTAAAGTAATCTGCTGTCGCATGTTATCACTTAGCAGTCAAATGCATGGGTTATTCTGTCAACCAGGCACTGCCAGGCGTTTCTGTCCTGAGTGAGCTCACGAAGCAATGGGAGGTCTTCTCTTGTTTCTAGCCATGTGCTTCAGCCGTATGAGCTGTAGGAGTGGTCGATATGTTAAGATATGTAAAGCTTCTATAAATTACTCCAAGTAATTTATTCGCTCTTTTAACACATGTATTTATATTTGATCAAAGTAAACACCTAGATCTCTCTCAGAGTTAGTTACAGACAAAATGTTTGATCCAGCTGTGTCCGCATAATACACAATAATAAAAAATATACTGATATGTATTTGAAATACATAGACAAAATTATAAAGTGGATGAAACATCTAAGATTTTTTCAACATATAGCATCATATGCTTAATATACAAAATGTGTCCTTTTCATCTGTTGTCTTGTCTCTAGGATCTTCAAGACAACATCTTCCGCTTCTCAACATTAATCATCTTTTACGGATTAAATTTGATCTGCCTTGTGTTTACCTGTATCCCTGAAACAACCAGCAAACCACTGGGCAATGAAAAGGCATGATCTGTTTGCTCCTTCCATGGATTTTGTTTTTAGTTGGTGTTTCTTTCTTTTAGAGCCCTATGGGGACCCGGGGAATATAATAGGTCACCTGCATGCCAGCAGCAGGTGAAAGCCCTCCAATGGAGGCGGATGGTTGGTGGGAGTCCCTGGTGGGCTCTTCTACTTCTGTTTCTTTTCTTTAACACTGAAGCTATCATCTTACTTTTTCCCCTTTTCTGTGATGTCCTGTGTTTTTTTTTCTTGTTTGCAACTCAATGCTCATCCCTTATTTCATGCCTTATTACATGACTGTAGTGTCACAAGTTAAACGTAGTGAGTACTTTTGTACACAAAGGGGGTTTAAAGATCTTGGGTCTTCCTGTGCCATAATGCTGTTATATGTGATGGCCGTTGCTTATTTTGTAAGGAGGCATGATATTTTTTGTCATTGTAAATCATCTCTCAATGGTTTTGATATGTGTTTTGAAAGATGATATTTATTTTTTAGTGTATATCATCTCTCTGCTGTTAATGGTTTGATCTGTTTCCTCTTTTAATTAATTCTTTCATCTTACTTTCCTCTGGGCTCCTCTATGACCCTTGTGTGTCTTGGGGCCCTAAAACCTCCAATAAACATAAACATTTCTTTTAGAGTAAAATTAATTGCATTGCAACTGATTCCCTTTTACCGTACTTTGTTCCATCACAGCATCAGCTTACTGCCAACTTGTTAATAGATTAATAGGACACTGACAAGATTATAATCTTCTGGATTAATCCTACGTCAGATCTATCAAGCTCACCGCCTTACTTAACAAAAATATTTAATTTCCTTAATGGATTCCCTAAGACACTAGGATTTCACTATTATAAGATTGCTAACTAAACTTCTTCTTCATTTGTTTTTGTTTTTTGTTTTCGTCGTTGTTCTTGTTTTGTTTTACTTTTTGGGATTTTGTTTGTTTGGTTGGGGTTTTTTTTGGTTGTTTATTTTTTGTTGGGTTTTTTTTTT
Source organism: Melibe viridis (assembly GCA_039654465.1). Classification (NCBI taxonomy): domain Eukaryota; kingdom Metazoa; phylum Mollusca; class Gastropoda; order Nudibranchia; family Dendronotidae; genus Melibe; species Melibe viridis. The sequence goes on from JBCIKM010334403.1 coordinate 9,085, forward strand.
TTTGTTTTTTTTTGTTTGTTTGGTTTTTTTTTTGGGGGGGGGGGTGGTTTGGAGGGGGGAGGGGTAATTTATGTAAGCTTTTCCCTGACAAGAAAGTCATTCATTTTTTAAAAATTTATATGTTATTTCGTTTTGTTGATTAATTTAGTCAGATTGCCCAGAGATGGGAAGCCCATATCCATCCCGCTTGTTTTTCACCTGGATGAGAAGGTAAATTCAAATTTCAATTTCTGTGAAAAATTGTCTGTACATCCCAAAGATATATACCAGAAATGAAGGAGTTCATGAGTAAAAAGGCAATAAGATAGTATAGAATTGAGAGTAATAAAGTGAGTGAAGAATGAGGAAGAATGACAACTGAAAAGTTTTGACCTATGAACATTACATTATTACCGATTTTGAAAGTCTATCATACTCTAAAAGATGAAAAATTTGTAGTCTTCCTTACTGTAGTTTTAGAGGTGACCTTATCCATATTTACAGATTTGTGCATAGCTTGCATGATATAAATGTTGAAAATTTCTTTAGATATTCACATGTTACATGTACGAGAGGAGATAAACACAAAGTATTTATAGCGAGATATTATTCGCATATTGGAATAGCTTAAAATTTGATACCAAACATTCAACATTCATCAACTCTTTCAAGAATGCCTTTGATGAGGAACTTTGTCAATTTATGTTTACGTATGAATGATACTTAGAGGTTTTTTATTTTCTATTATTTTTCTTTTATACCTTGATAGTGCCACTCAATGATTTCATTTAAAAACTGTGGCGTCATTTTTAGTTTTACTTTTAAATTGCACCAAGAGCATTTAAAGGCATTAATTGCCTACACGCTCAAAACATTAGGTTATGAACTATGTATTTTTTTGTTTCTTTAGCTTCTGTAGTTACACATTAAGTCGGTAAACATTTATCATTTAATTTTTCTTATTTTTCACTCAGCCTTATGGTAACTGGATTCCAACATGACCTGACTTATAAAGATGTCTGGAAGATGAATCCAAGAGACACAAGCCATACACTTTATCCACCATTTGAACTTCTTTGGACAGAGGAAGTGACATCTGTGAAACAGAGAAACAAGAATAAAGAACAAGGAAGTTGTAAGAGGTAAACAAGCCTCTTGAAATAATCTTCTTCTCTTTCTTCTTAATCTTACTTTAATTGACAGCAGCCTCTATGGCCCTCTGATGTCATGGTGCCATAAAACAAGCAAAAATAAACAAATTACTTTAATTGAGCTGGGCAATATAGGTGTTCAAAATCTTGATTTTTTTAAAGATGGCTGCTGGCAGGATGGCTATTTCAAAATCCAATTAAAAAGGTAGGTCCATTTAAAACTTAAAACTACATACAAGGCTGGGACAATAGCTGTCTTGAACCCCCAGCCTTCAGATTGAGAGGTGAACAGTGCACCTCTCTGCAACTAAGGAGTGACAACCAATGAGAAACTGACCTGAAAATTTTTTGCCGTTCATTTCATTTGAAAAGGCTAGTACCTTAACTTCTTGGCTACTGAGCCACGGAAGACCTTTTTTATCAATTTGAAAGGAATTACAGCAGTGTCTGGCATATTGTCCAATGTCAGGAAAGCAGCTCAACTGGATACTGAGGCAGAGCAGATATTTCCCTGTCAAATCTATGTACAATTGATCATCAATAATGTCCATAAGTCATGGAAGCCCCCTGAAAATTACATTGCATTTTTTATCAGTGTTTCATGTTTTTTGTCTGTTTTTCCTGTGATCATAAATATTTAATGAACTAAAATAATTAGCAATAATGTGATCTTAAACTCTAAACAAATGATCTGACAAGATTTATTGACTTGCATTTCTTGTACATTTTTTTTAAATTCACAAGCTGAGTTACTAGTTATTACGGTCAGTGGGTGTCCCTGATGGGCACCTCTACTTCAGTTTTTTTGGTTTTACTTTTTCCCATTTTCTTATTTGTCTGTTTTTATTGTCTTCAGTGGTCATCCCCTATTTTACGCATTTTGGTACATAATTCCAGTTAACCCCGTGGGGACCCGAGGAATATAATAGGTCCCCTACATGCCGGCAGGAGGTGAAAACCCTCCAACGGTGGCGGGTGGTTGGTGGGAGTTCCTGGTGGGCTCTTCTACTTCTGTTTCTTTTCTTTTACACTGAAGCCGTTGTCTTACTTTTTCCCCTTTTCTGTGATGTCCTGTTTTTGTTGTCTTGTTTGCAACTCAATGTTCATCCCTTATTTCA
>JBCIKM010334513.1:0-11332 GCA_039654465.1 Melibe viridis
CCCCCCCCCCCCCCCCCCCCCCCCCCCCCCCCCCCCCCCCCCCCCCAAAACACTAATTGTATGAGTACGGTTTCGAGAGGAGAACAAAACAAAGCCATAGAGAAAGGTCAATAAAGAAAGAAAATAAAGAAAAATAAATTGTCTAACAAAAATCAACCTCCACGGCCGGGACTCGGACCACAGATCTGTAGAACAAATGTGTTTGTATGAATAGTAAATTGACTATCTGGTTTTTCATCTCCCAATGAGTGTGATATTACATTTGGGCAAGTCTTCCGGATATTTTGCATTATTTTTTTTACAGTACAGGCGCCAAAGCCCTCCCCCCCTCCCCCTACCCCATCCGAGATGTAAGATTTTACTTGAACGGCACAATGTATATTAAATATTAAAATAGGGTGGTGATAATGGATGAAGCAATGAGGTTAAAAAAAATGGTGCGCAGTTTTGGGTGGTCTGCCTTGGTCGACCATCCTCTTAATATATCGGGTGGGGCAAAAAAACAAAAAAAACAAAACAAAACAAAACAAAAAAAAGCCAACAAAACAACCAAAAAAAAAACAAAACAAAAAAACAAAAAAATTTGATGCACAAAAACTTCAATAATTGTCTTAGCTTTTGCAAAAAAACAAAAAACAAAAAAAAAAACAAAAAACAACAAAAACAAACAAACAAGACATTTCTATCTTTAATTGGTTGTCATTGGTCTAAATGTTATAGAGCTGATTGATAAAAGGCATACATTCCGGCTGCCATGATATTTTCTCAAAAGACCTGTTGTCAGTTAAACCAACAGAGTGCAAATCTTATTGTCCTCTGTTGTTAAACCCAAGATACACTTGCTGTCTTGGGTTATAAACGGATGTTGAAAACATATATTATTATGAACATTGTTTTTGTAGAAATCTTTCCCAAATGTGCAAACATCGTTGCGTTTTATGCATGATAAGTTGTAAAGAATGTGTCGTTACAGATTAATAAGTCGTTAAGTTCGGCGCTGTCCCCCACCTTTTTTTTTTGAAAAAGGAAAACAAGACAAAGCCATAGAAAAAGGTAAATAAATAAAGAAAAATACACCGTATTCATACAATTACTATTTTCACAATCTTTGATTCAAGCTGTCTGCTCCCCGCCATTACTTTTGTGTTTCACACCTTTTTTTAGTTTTTTTCCCCACCCGATTTATAGATAAAAAAAGGCGATTCTAATTTAATAGGATTTAGTGATGGTTCGAATTTTAAAATGCACGAGCAATACTTCCGGTTATGTTGTAAATAGGCGTCAAGGCCTTTGCCTACTTTCATTACGTACAATTTCTGCCGTTTCGGTCTTGTCTGTCATAAGTAAGTGACTCATATTTAAAGGAGGGAAAATATTAATTCACTCCTCATATGTACAGCAGCATGGACAAGTTGAAGAAAGCACTCAGTGGAAATGATGAAGAGGAGGAGTCTGGAATCGTTACTCAGGTAGGTGAAGAATAAAATATTTTTTCCCCGGAATGGATAATCTTAACAGATTTTTTCATTCTGATTTATACGTTATATGGTCAAGCTTGGACCTAGAAGTCTATTACTGTGTGCTCTCTTTGATAATTAGATATAGAGAACATTGGGATGGATATCCGTAGATTATTTATCTTGAAGAGAACCTTTTTTGAGAACAAAATTTAAAATTCAATCTATTTCTCATTTGTAATCTAAAAAAAATTGCCAGCTGTCAAAATTTCCTTACACAAGCTGCTCTCTTTTGCTTTTATAGGGGAATGAAAGAAGTAGTTGCCAGCACAGCATCGTTCTCATAGTAGCATATGCCATTCAGTATTGAGGTGCCGGTTTGGGAGAGATTTGGTGCGAATCCCAAACTCAAAGTGAGGGGAAACTGACTATCAATTTTGAACAGGAACTACATAAAAAGTTCTGATGCAGCATAGTTTTGGAAATAAGACAATGAAATGATTAACCTTGATATCCTTTCATTCACAAACAGGGATATCAACAAGTAGGTGAACTTGAAGGGGCAAAGTAAATTAGGGAGAAAATTTTTTTTAAAAAGTTTCTGGTGTTTGGAATTTTATTTCGATTAAATTATATATACGTGTGAATTCACTCTTGAATTTTGAAAAGTTATATTTGGAAGACTGGTTTATATAATCATTAATTTTTCCTTTCTTTGAAAGAAATGTTCCCACAAACTTTTTCCTGTTGGCCTTTTGTCACTTGTAGTTGAAGGGCTTAAATGAGAATGTTGTATTTATAATGAGCTTTGAGAATAGCTATTATTTTCCTAACTCGATATGAAAGATTTTTTTAATCTAATAGGGTCAAGGCAATATCTATGCTTTAATTTTTTTAAATAGCTTTAAATTTAATTGTCTCTGAAAGTGAATATCGTTTATTAATATTATAATTCTTCATCTTACACTTTACACTGAAGAAAGGCTTTTTCATCTGAAAGAAGCCATGTGCTGCTTTTCTCTGTCTTATATATATAGTATAAAAAATATATACCATATTGGTTGGTACACTTTTCATTGATGTTATCAGTCTTTGTTGATTACAAAAATAATACCCCGTTTATAAGCTTAAATTATAAAAAAGAAATCACCAGGATGGAAAAAGGAGATGTAGAATGGATTCTGTCAGTATTACGCAGACTCCCAACTTGTGGTTTAAGCCTATTAATTTCAAAAGCAGTAATACTGACATAGAGGATGTTATTTGTTTTTTTGTCAGTGTCATTCACAATTAATTTCTGTATTTACTCTAGAGAGCTTACTAAGGTGCTTCAAAACCCCTGTTGTTACTAACCATCCATTCTTCATATGTCATAGGAGAGTGGTCTACTTTATATCATCATGCTCCACTGTACTTTTGGTACTTTTTGCTCAAATGAAATGATTTCTTGAGAATCTTGCACCTCTTTTGATTTCAGCACGATTAAGTATGTTGGTGTTCGTTCATTCTAATTGAATTGTCTCACAAATGTAAATTTTTTTTTGGTCCAAAGAGTATGTGATTCATTGCAGGCAGTGTCTGGCATTCATTTTACTTTTTTTTTATGGACCATATTTTCATTCTTACTTTTACGTCAACAATAGATTTACAGTATTTCTGTTTGCTGAAAAAAAATATTTAGAACCCAATTAGAGGAATGAAAAGGTTGTGATTGATTTAAATTAATAATTAAAAATGCAGCAGGACATGAAATAGTTAAAAAATGAGCAAAAGCCCTGTTTAACTTCAAATAATTTTTTAACAGAGAGTAAAATTTCTCAGACGAGTTGACACCACAATTTATTTTGAATTATATGGGCACATTTCAACTTTTATTCTTATTTCAAAGTCTTCATTAAGCTACTTCAATTGCATAAATTTCAATAAAAAGATTAAATACATCCAATGTTGAATCCTTTAAATAATGTTTGAATTTGAAGGCATGACTCTGTATCCATAGATAGAGTTTGGGCTTTATTTATTTATTTATTTATTTATTTATTTATTTATTTATTTATTTATTTATTTATTTTTAGCTGGATATACCATAGAATACAATGATTTGCCTTTTCATTTTCGTTGGTCTGCCTGAGTTTTTACCACCCTCACAACACAAATATTAAGTAAAATTTTTTATGTTGTTGATACGTTATTATTAAGGAGCAGTCATAATCATTCTCTATCTACACATTTTTTGTCTCTACAGATCAGTGACGCAACCACGCTAAGTTGGTCAACAAGAATCAAAGGTTTTCTCATCTGTTTTGTCTTGGGTGCTTTTCTCTCCATTTTGGTAAGTTGGTTTTTTGAATCTTCAATCAAATGTGACCCGCGTATATTTATTTATTTATTTATTTTGTGGCTTAAATTTTTATTATCTTTTTGCATCTGATCATCTGTTATATGATTTTCTACAAGAGTAATCAAGTGTTGATGATTTTAATCCAAGGATTACCTACAGAAAATCTGTCTCAGTATGCTCGAAAACCCATGGCTAGTGATAGGAAATAACATGGAAGCACCACCATTATAATTTGCATTTCTAATGTAATTTTGACAGGGCAGAGTGAAGATTAACTAAATCAGACACTACTGCTACACGGCCAAAGTTTTTCCATACAACATGTTTCAGAAATATCCTGAGAAATATCTGGTCCCAAAAAAATATCCAACAAAAAACTTTTACAAAGATGTGAATTTGAGGACATGGAAGAAGTGATGAGGAAAAGAAGATGGAAGTGGACTGGACATTTCCTCCGCATGGCATATGATACTCTGATGAGAATTGCTATGAGGTGGACGCTAGAAAGAAAAAGAAAGAGAGGAAGGCTGAAAAGAGACATGGTGAAGAATGATGGAGAGAGAGATATGGCAGAGATGAGTTTACCCTGGATGAGGATAGAAAAGATGTCAAAAGACGGACAGATCTGGAGAGACTCAGTTGCTGCCCTCAACGCCAGGAGGTGTGCAGGAACTAAGTTAGTAAGTAGGTGTGTATACTGTGTAGATTTATTTGAATTGAATAATTGCTGATTTTTTTTTTTTTTATCTTTCCTTTTCAGGGCAGTTGCTTGTTATTCATGAAAAATGGTTTGATCATCTTCGGGGTGCTTTACACACTTGGAAACGTATTGTCCTTGTCGAGGTAGGTTCAGGAAATGTCTGTCTGTTCACTCGCACTGTGATTAAAATTATTATTATTGTACGCCTTTGTTACTCTTATAGAGTAAATAGGGAACCAATATTATTCTGTTCCTGTTATGCCCATCGCTCATGGTTAAGCATAGGCCATTGACAACACTCCACCATCACTTGTCACACTCTGCTCTGGGCTGCCTGCTGCAAGCTGGCCCAAGTCTTATCATTATTCTTCATTTCCTCTTCCGTGTTTCACTTACAAGTATTGCAAGGCCAACCGCTATATATTAATCTGACTGAATTGACATTGGTGGCCTCACAGAATAGCACTTTCTGGTCTATTGACTATCCCCTATATCTGCCACCTTAGTTTGATACTGGGCAAGGACGACTATTAGACTTAAAAGCAGTCCTTGATACTGGGGAAAATTGTGCAAATTGTTGTCATTTAAAGTCCTTGAATTCACTCATTATTTCAATTTGTATGTTGTAAAGCAGTTTAATTTTTATTTTTGTTTTTGATGGGTGTGTGTTCAAGTTCAGGAGATGAGATTTTACCAAAAATTACTACATTAAAAAATTCTTGGTTAGTGATGATACAAACTTTGATTGACAATGAATCTAAGGCTTATTCATACCTCAGAAATGTACGTTGACTAAATTATCATTGGATGGAATACTCTCTTGTGAGGAGTTTCATTAAGCTCTATGTGTAAACAGCATTGGATGAAACAAGCCCAGAAGTTAAAAAAATTTTGTTTGACGATATAAAACTGCATTTCATGAATTCTAAACCGTTTAATTTAGATTGCTTGATTGTCTATTTTTTCTTCCTTAAAATGTCTTTTTTTTCCCCCTCATTTTTTTAGTACATGTTTCTTGATGGGTCCCTGTAACCAACTGAAAAAGATGTTTGCCAAGACCAGAGTCATCGCCACTATTGTTGTCCTGGTAAGTCTTGTCCTTTTGGCCGACAATCTTTTGAGGATGCCGCCCCCAGTGTGTGGTATACCCCCCCGCCCCCCACACAAGAAACTTAGGGAAGCTGCATCTTTAGAGTCTTTAAATCAAATTTTTCTATTCCCTTTTATTTTCACCCATTGGAACTTTTTTCCCGTTTGGAGTTTTTTTTCTTGTTCTCGTCAGTTAATGTTTATTTTGGGTATTAAATTAAACGACGCTCTGGTAATTTTCAGTTTTAACAAGAAAAATCATTTCTCATCTCCGTTTAAATGATCAGGTAATTTTTCGAGCTGATTTCGTATCAGTTTGATACAATTTTGAAAAATTGTTGTCTGTCATATCGATGTCACTTGTCTATCATTATTTTTTTTTTCTCTTTATGCCACAGGTGATGCTGGTTCTCACACTGGTTTGTGCCCTGGCGGTGAGTAGACATTCTATTCAATTAATACTATTACACAGCGGATCTCTGATCAGGGGAGGAACCACTTTGGGTGTTCCATGAAACCCCAGTTTTAGTTTTTTACAAAGCAACAACTACCGGCTGCCAGTGGGAGCAAAAATCTCTTTACATTCTTGACCCCTGCTTTATCCCGTTGCAACAGACAAACAAAGAAACCTGTCAACAAACAAAAAGCTGGATAACTTATCAACAAAAACAAATAGAAAAATAAATACAAAACAAAAAAAACAAAACAACGAAAGCAGAAAAACAAACATCAAAATAAAAACAAAATCAAAACAAAAAAACCCCAATATAAACCAACAAAAACAACCCAAAAACAATGAAAAGAACAAAAACAACACGGTCATAAACTGAAACATAATAACAAATCAAAAGAAACAAAAACTATAAAACAAAAACTAACAGAACAACGAGACCAAACTAAACAAAACAATGAAAAAGAAACAAACAAACAACAAAACCCTCCAACAAAACTGACTCTTTGTGCAAAATGTCAACACCTTCTGACCATTATTGTAGGAAGAGTTAACTTTCCAACATTCATCCATATGCACAACCCTACAAACAACTTCGCTTTTTTAATGTATATATAGTAAGTATATAACTTATTCAACCTCATTTCAATACCGGCGGGCCGGTAGCACAATTGGTGGGGTGTTTCACTACACAAGTTGAAGAGCGAGGGTTCTCATTCTGGCTGGGGTGTGTCAAGGTCTGCCGCAGACAGCATGGGTGATTCCTGTCGGCACATCATGGTGTAAAATACAATAATAATCTGTAACTTTTTTGGGTGCCTTAGCCGCAGCTTTTAAATGTGACCCGGCAGACACGCCCATTTTTTTTTTTTTTTTTCAATAAATTTTGCCCTATGTGACAAAAGAGGTGAACAAAATCTCAGTTTTTCTCAAGATTCGGTTCCGTTTCTGAATGATCTAATGGATCCTATGGTATTGTAAGGTGCATAGAGCACCTCGGTGGATGCGTTATATAAATTCTATGTATTTTACTTTTATTATTACTATTATTATTATTGGATTAACCTTAACACAATTATTAATTCCTCCTCCAACTGCTTCCATGCAAGAAGTCAGAGATTGCTCGCTACCACTGCTTGGGTCTTTTACTCAAGTCTATAGTGTAGAAGGCTTTTATTCAATCCAACCCAGTAGTACCTAAACCTGAAAAGTTGGGAGTGTGCGTAATAAGAACAACCAAACTCAACATCCTGTATGTGGTATGATAAAAACGGTTTCTTATAAAGACCCCTGACCATGTGATGAAATGAATCGATCCTTTGATTGCTCTCCCTCGTTGGCCCCACGGTGGCTTGGTCGTGCAATTGGTTAATCATCCCACTCGCTTGCTGAAGAGCGTGGTTCCATTCCTCCTGCCACCATTTGGTCAACCACACTTTTTGTTTTGTTATCCAATCCCTCCATACCTCCTAAGCAGTCTCGGGACCCAGCAGCTCCAAGGAGTTGGGAAGAACTCTGGATCACAAGAAATGAAGACAGGCAGAGGATCAGTCCACCGTGCCTAATATTGTGTGGCACAATGAGAAATACAAGGGGTATTACTCTATCTTAAGCTAAGCAATAGTTGCTGTTGCCTAGGTGGGATCTGCTCATTGATAAAGACCAATGAGCCGATTTACCATTGGGCATATAGTCAACCACACAGCGGCACTGCTTTGCGGTTGCCGTCTGGATTGTTCCAGCCTTCTCTCAGGATTCATATCATTTCATATTTTATTTTATTTCAGATCATTTCATTTCATTTCATATCGTTTCCCAGGTGAAGAACGCGCCCCTGACCATCCTGTGCTGCATCCTGCAGTTCTTGGCCTTGACCTGGTACTCCATCTCGTACATTCCTTTTGCCAGGTGTGTGCAATTTTTTCTATCTTTTTTTTTTTCTCTTTAGTCAGAGATAAATGCATTCTTATAAAAAATACAAACAAACTGAAAAGTCATAAAGAACAAATTTTTCAACACCTCGTAAATAGTTAATGCATGAATCCTGACTGATATAAAGAACTTCTGATACAAAGCACATTTGGAATGTCCCAAGCTGTTCTTATTAACTTATTATCAGTTTTCTACTGTAAAGGGTCAAGAAAGGGAAAGGTGAAGAAGCCACAGAGTTTGACAAATAAAGAGAATAAAAATTTCCTCAAAACCTGCCGGCCAAGCTGGGATTTGAGCCACCGACCCCTGGATTTTAGCTCTATTGTACTATCATTGTCACCAGATAAATAAATGATTAAAAAAAAAAGATTTGTTTCGCTATCTGCCAATCATTTTGGCTGCCGTCTTGAATGGAAATCTTTACCTGCTTTCAAAAGAAATCTTAAAACTAAATATTTTGAAAAGAAAAAAAAACCCAGTAGGGCCGTGATAGTTCATTAGTCATTTTTTGGTTTAATTTTTTTCCCCAATTGAAAATTGTATCGTATTGTAAATTGTGTAAACTTTTAAAATGGCTCTCATGATTATGTGAGGTGGGCGCAATGCAAATGTATATTTTCTTCCATTCATTCTTTCAACTGTTCTATTGTTTTATTTGTCATTGAAAGTTGATGTTCATAAGAGCGGTATAACTTTTATGTGAATTGAAGAAGGGAAAGGGTTTTATCTTGATGCAACATTGATCTCCTCAGTAGATTATTGTAAATTATTATTTTGCGTTTTCGGCTGTTATTTAGAGAAGCAGTCAGGTAAACTGCATCAAATTGCTTAAATGTCAGAGAGTAGACTGGAATGTTTAAGTCTGTAGGCGGGCACCTCTGTGACCCTTGTGTGTCTTGGTGCCCTAAATCTAGCACTAATCAAACAAAGAAAAAAATCATACAGGCAGTGTATGTAGCTTTCTGTCAAAATATTGTTTAAATTTTTGTTTTAATTTCCTAAAGTTCATCAATTATGTTCTCCTAATCTTACTTGTTCTTTTGAAATCATTTCATTTCAGAGATGCTGTGTTGAAATGTTTCAATGCGTGTCTGGACTGAGTCGCTGCTGCCTTTGGGAAATCTGTGTTTGTTTTGGACAACCTTCTCATCTGGCCGCTTCCTCAACTTTGATATACGTATATATATATATATATATATATATATATAAAATATCTCATTGGTGTTATATTTCACAGTTAAAATTGCTTAGCATCAGTATCATTTAACTGTGCATTCTGTGAATCGTGAAAGTGCAGTGGAGTTTCTCTGTATTTGTGACTGAAATGATTTCGATGAAAGATTTTCATCTGGTATGTATGATTTATGATTTGCCTGCTGACCTCTGGGGTCAATTGCTTACCTTACTCTATCATGTTTATTTATTAAGTTAAGTCGAAAGGTAAAACTGGGCTTAATGCATGGAGAGATTTATGGTTTCTCTAGTTTACAATCAATTAAATTTGAGTGAAAGTGTTGTTTAATCTATATTATTTTAATATTTATCGTATTCATGATTCATATCTCCTGGCTTCGAGTTGTTGTGTTAATCGACTTTTATCCAGTACCTACATGTTTACGGTGCAACCCAGGTCAACCAAAGTTCTCTGATGTGCCTGGTATCCACAGTTAGGGCTGCACTAATAGAATAATATAGTGTGTCATCGGAAGACAAGTATTCATGAATTGTTATGAATTGAATATTTATTGACTCAAGTACTGCTAAATGAATCTACCCGAATAGAAAATGGTCATTCATTTGACATAGAATTCTTTTTCTTCTTCTTCAAACTTTCATAGAGCTGGACCAAATTGGCAGTTAAAGTTAAAGCCGCCAAAGACTGGATATATCTACCTTCTCTAAGTAAGAATATAACAAAGTTTGAAATTTTTTTGTCATAATGTCATTTGCCCTGTGGCTAATTTGCTCATTGGTCTTTATCAACGAGTAGATGCCACCAAGGCAGCAGTAACAATTGTTTGGCTTAAGATAGAGGAATACCCCTTGTATTGCTCATTATGCGACGCATGATGGACTGATCATCTGCCTGTCTTTATTTCTTGTAATCCAGAGGTTTTCCCTATCTCCTTGGTTCTGACACTGCTGGTATGAAAAGATATTGATAACAAAACAAAAAAATGTTTGTCACACTTATACAGTTTTGCTTACAAAGGCATTAAACAATGCTACTTCTTAAAATAAAAAAAACCCCAAAGAATTAAATGCGTATGATCGCTGTTTTCAAGTTGCGAAGTTGATAATAAAAGTAAGTTCTTACCTCCCTTCTCTTTGGCTATAGGCTGTATCTTGAATGAGATCTTGTGTAAAATTGTTTTGTTTTGCTATCCATATCCCTTCATACCACCTAAGCAGTGTCGGGACCCAACTCCAAGGAGCCGGGAAGAACTGGGTCACAAGAAATGAAGGCAGGCACAATGAGCAATACATAAGAGGTATTACTCTATCTTAAGGCAAACAATAGTCACTATTGCCTAGGTGGTGCATGCTCATTGAGAAAGACCAATGAGCCGATTTACCACAAGGCGACTTGTGTGAAAAAAAGGTTTGCAAAATCTGATTGAGAAATGCTGAGCACTGGAGAGCTGCAGCGTGGCAACCATGAGATGAAGGGGTGAAGCCATGGCCAGCATAGCGCATCTGTGTAAGTTGTAAGAGAAGGCAGTGTGTTATTCCAGTTTGTTTGCTCTGAGGCACAGTTACTCAGTTTAGTGCTTGGATTTGAATTTGAAGTTTGAACTAAAACGTCAAAACAAAGAGATTTATATGTACCAGTCTGCATATTTTTGTAATTATGTTCAAGTTAAAGAAATGCCATGTTTTTCAGCAGTTGAAACCAAATTTATGGATAAAGTGTCATATACAAAAAATAAAAATTATTTGTAGTTTTGCCTTCCTAACTGTTCCAGGTTTTCTTGTACCACCACTTTAAACAACTCCTTATTAGTATTTTCCTCTTTTAGGAAAATCTGTTGTCAATAAAAAAAAAAATCTTTTCTCTTTGTAGATGTTTTTACATCAAAAATTTCTCAAACTTACATAGTCATTGCTTTGAATTGTACTAATTCATAACTTTAATGTATGGCCCCAGGCCCTTTACACCCAGTTGTCTCATAGCTGGGCTGTAAAGCCAAAGGGGCGACATAAAAACTTCATTCGTGTCTCAGCAAGAGCAAAACTACCATAGTTTTGTTCATGAATCATCCGATGAAGACATTTACCCAGCCTCTGTCCTTGTTGGGTCTACTTCTGTCTCTTGTCTTTTAGCCTGAGCTATCATCTTGCTTTTTCTAGCACTCTCTGAA
>JBCIKM010334624.1:0-11332 GCA_039654465.1 Melibe viridis
TTATGGTACAGGAAGACCCAAGATCATTAAACCCCCTTTGTGTACAAAAGTACTCAGTACGTTTAACTTGTGACCCTATTATTACTATAAAAATCAGTGATGACTATCTTTTCATGATGATGATGATGATTATAACAGGCATTCATTTTGTTCAGCAGGTAGTCAAAAAGAAAAAAAAAGAAGAAATAATGCAAAGGTAGAAAACAATAAGTGGACAAAACACTTTACAGCTTGTTTTGATTTTATTTCTGTTTAATTAGTGAGAAAGGGCATAAAATTTCAATGATGTTAGAAATCTCTTCCTACATCACAATGTCGTCTGCGATGTCAAAAAAGGAGTTTTGCATGAAAAGCTCCATTTTGAAGTTTATTTACACAGTACTCAAACAATCACACAAGAGTTGCAGACATAACGTCAGGATTGAAGAAGAAAGCAAAGATTGAAAGGAATTTACAAACTACAAAACATTATGTACAAGTTATTCAATAATATCATCCATTTTGACAGTCGGTTTCATTAAATCTCAATAATTTTGTACTCTTTTGGCCTCTCCAATTAGGTACTCAATAAATATAAAGTGAAAACTAAAACATCAAAATATTTTTGAAAGCAGACAAAGGCATGAAATAGTGGATGACAACTGAAACTAAAACAAGACAAAACAGGACAAACAAGAAAAGGGGAAAAAGTAAGACATAGCTTCAGTGCATAAGAAAAACATGATGGCAAAAAAAGATGATCAAAGTGAAATAGATACCACTTTTTCTTATATTTTCAAGCATATTATATACATTGTTTTATATATTAATCAATATCTATTTCAACACGAGAGCTGAGCCAAATAATCGTGACGGGGCAACAGGTATACAGCGCATGGCTTCGACAATTTCATGCTCAAAGTGCTGGAAATGCATTTTAAAATAAATATGCACATTTAGCATTATAATCATAACTATTTCACTGTTTGCAGAGCAATTTATGCAAATTAGACAAGGCCAAAACAATATACACCATACAGAATTCAGAATGTCTCATAAACAGAGGATAATGGACTGCAACCAATACCATAAATGTTGACCACAAGGGAAACAAAACATGACAATAAAAGGCTGAGAGATTGAGCCACAGCACCATCACAAGCATCTATTCAACCACACATTACACAATTTTGTCTTGAAAGGCAACAGGTTCAAACAAGTACAGTAGGAATGTTTTTAAACTCTGATCCTCTTTGGCAATAAATTATCATTTTTAAACATTTTCATTTGTTTATTTCCACATCAAACAAGTAAAAAAGTAATACTTCTGCCAGTTGGATTTTAATCAGACCACTTTATCTAGACAAGCTGTGGTCAATGTAGTGAATATAACAAGGCCATTTCATGTTATAAGCATTGAAAAATAACCAAAACCCTTGCAGGTATTTCTAGCAGGATTTCAGTTGTTAAAAAACTCAACTATTCAACAATGAAAAATTAAATATTATACTGCATGCACTGCAGTGTATGTGCAAGGCAGAAAACTGCTAGTAATATAATAATCTTTGTTTTGTTTTATTATCCATATCTCAGGGTCACAAGAAATGAAGGCAGATGATCAGTCCACCATGTGTATTCTTGCATGGCATAGTGAGCAATACATATGGGGTTTTACTCAATCTTTAGCTAAACAAAAGCTGCTCAATGAGAAAGACCAATGAGCTGATTTTCCACAGGGTGAAATAATAATCATAAAAATAAATAACATTTCTATGGTCCATTCCTACATTGTGGTTATAATATAACGCAGCAATGCACTTAGCAGGCAGCAATTTATATTAATGCATAAAACAACAAATCATCCTAGTCCTAGTCACAAAGTGATCAAGTTACATATACAAGGGAGTAAGCCCAACACTCCCCCGCTTAACTCCAACCCATCCACACACAAACACGCTTACACTCAAACACTCAACATACCACAAGCAATTAACAAAAGGCAGGCATCCCTTTACCTCCATTTTTCAAAACCTACAGCAGGCTGCATAGGGATAATAGGGTGATATCAGCACCAAACTTTACAAAATTGCACAATTTCAAACAAAAAGCAAATAAGATCTTGGCCAAAGAAAACTTGAATTTGAAAGCACCATTTACAATGTACACTCAAATTTTCTTTTTCTTTTTAAGCTCACCTGAGAAAAGGATGACTTCATGTATATTCGTACACAGACTTGTGTAATGTGATTGAAGAATGGACGATGACGAATCATCCATGAAATCAAATAATCCACACCTTAATGAACATATAATGATGCAATCTGTTAATCCACTCCTACATGTATACACTGTACTTTTTTCTCTGTGTCATCAGGAATTCCACAGCAGTCACTGTAGGACAGGGGCAAAGCGTTCAAAAACAAATCACTCTTCATCTCTGTATCTTTGGAATTGGCAATATTCTCCTGATGCACATCAGCTGTTCTGAGGGAAAAGGGAAAGGCTGTGGGTTTGTAGTGAAGCCAGGACATGCTGCCTTGAGGAACCCAGCTAAATCCAATGCTCTGGCACGAACTGATGAAAGCAGAGTCTTTTGTCCGTATAAAGCCATACGCTGTGTGGTGTTGCTCTAAGAGCTTGCGTGTCAAATCCTTTAACAGAATTACTCCTAAATTTGCACTGTGATACTCTGGGTCCACAAATAAATTGGCCATGGAGCCGTTGAACTGCATACATATATAGGCAACCAGCTGGCCTTCTGATGTGGTGATGGCACTGTTATCAAAGTTTTCTATAACTTTCTCAAAATAATCCAATAGCCCTGGGTTGGTCCGGTAATGCTTCCAGTGGTCTTGAATCACTGATGCGTGGCTGCTATTCAGCACAGTCAGCTTCATGCCTTCAGGTAACCTTGAAAATTTAAAAAAAAACCAAATCTGTTACAGCAAATTTGCAAAATAAAATGATATGGGGAGAGGTAGAAGTATCTAACAGACCTGATCAATAATTCTTTTAAAAAGAAGAACATTTAAAATACTAACAAAATATATTGTACCCTGACACTCACAAAAAAAGACCTCACAAATATAACTTTGAGACCGGTTTATCATTTGGGTTGGTTCCCAAGCAATGCAAACAGCTTGGGTTCCCATAGCCATGTTATCATAGGGATACAAAGAAATCCATAAATAAAACGGGGAAAAAAGAACAGTGTGTCGTGAGTGTTGATATATGACAAGGCATATTTACTGACAAAAATGCCCCTTGCATGAAAAGCAATGACTATGGTGTTTGACCTTTCTGGTAGAGAGGGCATGGCATCAATTGTTTTGTAATTTTTAGAACTACTGGGGCTAAATATAGGCTGTGAATTACCCCTGCAAGCTGAAGTTACAGGTATTTTATTCATCAAATGACTCACTGTCACCATTAGTGTCTAAATTCAAAAAGTCTAGTTACGGTATTTGTTGCACAGAAGGATAATTTACGAAGTAGCAGCCTAACCTTTGGAAAAATATAGCAAAAAGATCTACAACTATCAATACATAATGGACCAAAACAAAGTGGTTTTGCTTACCTATTTGTATCCGGTAATTTTTATTTAAACGAATTCGGTGTAAAATTTGCATCCAAAAACCAAAAAAACCAAAAATTGGGGTTTTGTTTCAGAACCAACCAGTTTGCTGTTGGCCCCTTGAATTTTCCTGGCTCGACTCATGGGGCAATTGGTACCAAATCAATTCAGTTATTGGTCGATGTTTCACAAATTATAATATATTTTTTAAGCAGGAAAGTCTAACATCAAAACTGGCTAAAAAGAGTTTGCTACTCGAAAAAAAGAAATTCAATTAAAACCATGAACGGACTTTGAAACCATGTGGCTCTTTAGTAAAACTATAACCAGCATTTTGCACAAGCCTCAAAGGGGTTTATGACATCATCACCTTCATGGAAGGCAAACAAATGCCTGACACATGTCACCTGTTGGGCACAACTAGATTGTCAACGACACAAAGTCAACAACTCACTCTGGACGTTCTGGGGGTTGATCCTTCATCCAGGCATACATGAATCGATGTTCTACAGAGGTCAGACTGCCAGATTGTTTCTTCACTTTCTCTTGCACAGTAGGTACCACATCATGTGGGACGCCTGTCAATAAAAAGGGTCAGGTAGTGTATTATATGATTACCAGCTTTGAGTTTTTCATCTGTTCTGAAAAATACATTTTTTTTCTTCTAGAAAGTAGATTCTATATATCAGATAGATACGGATGGTGACATTAAATCGTAATTTTTCAGGATGAAATTATAGTAATAATTTACTGTTGTCAAAGACAATGGCCACAAGTATGAATAGATAATCCAATGTGGTCTAAAACAAAACTAAATTGTTGATTATGGCCAGTGACAGCCACTAAATTTCTCACAATTATTAATGACAGAGTTCATTATTTAAGTTGATGCAAAACTGACAGAATTATAAATAATGTCTCACCTGAGAGCACAGCTTTCTGGGTCCAGTCGATGACCCCTGGACGCTGGAGGAAGAACCGCAAGTCCTTCAAACTCTTGGTATGACACATGTAATAGTGACGGAAGTACCCGGGAACCTAGGCAGCAAATAAAAAAAAGCATTCAGAATAATATGCATGCATGCAGTAATTATCTAACACTCCCGTCATTCATCTAAAAAGATATCATAGGGTAAGAATTAACTTCTCTTTGAACTTATTATAATGACAGGGATTTTTTTTTTTTAATGGAAAGTTACAGGAGTGTTGTTTTCCAAAAATAGAAAATAAACAACGAAAAAAAGGAATGCTATACTAATAAATAAAAAAATGAATACATAAACGAACCTGGAAAAAGCATTATTATACAGAGATATCTCTGCTGTTAGTCCCTTTAACTGATCATAATTTGTAGCTGTGTTGGAAACTCTCTCATACAGAGCACAGGTTATCCTTACTGGCACTTGAAATGAGGCAATGGCTATGAGCACTTCTGCACTTCATTTCGATTTCCATGTTGTTTTAAAAAAAATTGAAATGTGATAATAAAAAGACGCAAGTGTATTTGATTATGAACTAAAAGATAAAAACAAAAAAATTTAAAAAGGAGTTAGACAGATCATGGAAAGATTTTCAAAACTATGTCTTACTTTGTCATTTGCTTCAGGTCGAAGAATGATGGATGTCCAAAAAGGCCATGAGTCAACGATAATCTCAAACCCAGACAGCAGGTTTTCCACAAAGTTCTTTATAATATAATACATCTGATAGAAAAAAGGTTAAAAAATATTAATCTACTCATGTGATATGATTTTTAGTTCTTTTTTTTTTGTTCGGTTTTGATTTTCCCTTTTCTTTTCCATATTTGAAATGACATCTGTTGCAGATCTTTAGGTATAGAAAAAAAAGAAAGGAAGTGAAGAGTACTTCATATTTTGACTTCCTGAGCTGTACATTTATTTTGTAGTTGTAAACTGTAAACCTTAGATTTAACAATTTCATAATAATAGTAAATGTTATAATAATAAAACATTCCTGTACTGCTTGATTCCAAGAGATGCAGGACTCTAAGCACTAAATAAATGTTCAGACGCAATGACAAAATAAAAAGTATGGCAAGTATTATTGTGTAAGTGATGAATCCTTAAAACTGCTCTTCTGGTTTGTAAAATAAGTGAAGTGCCCTAGTTTCACACACACACAAAAAAAAATATTCAGACATCAATCACAGCCCTCGGTGGTGTGACAAACTTGACATGGGTGATGCAATCACTACTGCAACACCGAGGGGAATATACATTCAGTCATGAGTGATGAGTTAAAGCCATAGTAGAGTTGATGATGGATGAAATCAAAATAAACCTTCAAAAACAATACCAACAGTCACTACAGAAACATTTTAAGTGAACTCAACAGCTCATTAAACAGCTGATAAGCAAATACTGTATCCAGTCAGCTTCGTTTCATAAAAGTAACTTTACTTTTCATTTTAAGTACTTCTCCATTTACATTCAAGGCTGCAAACCACTGACTATTGCACACATTTTGTTGGGTATTGATTGGTGGGTGACAAGAGATGGAGCTGCAAAAAAAAAGGTGTTAACAATAATTCTTTGCCTATCAGAATCGAAGTATTAAATTCCTGATTTTAAAAATAATTATAATGATCCTTTTGGTTTTAGGCTGAACATCCAACTATCTATATATTAACAAAGATTAATCATATCATAATATGTAAGGTGTACCTTTGCAGATCCTGGCAAAAATGAATGCAGCTCCCACAGAAGGTCTTGAATCTCCTCCTTGTTGAGGACCTGATACATTCCTGACATGGTGATGACACGGGACTATTTCACACACCACAAACTTACGATATTGTTTTACTCAATTGTACCAATGGATGACGTAAGGTCACAAACAGCCGATGCTTGATGTTGCTTGAATTATTATCACAGCCTGGTAAAAAATGTTTTCTGTCAACAATGACCTGAAATTAAAAGGCAATGGAGTTAGTTAAAAATGTCATAAAAACATAGAAGACATGCAGTTTGTGCACTAGAAAACTTTGATAGTATTTTAGTGTAATTATCTGTGTAATTCAAATTAAAATTGGCAAAAATTCAAAAATACTGTTTTGTAGGTAAGTAAAATGTTTCTTTCAAAAACCTAAAGTATTTGGCTGGCAATTGATTCAGGGAGAATCCATACATGACAAGGCTACCTTTAACCTGTGGTTTCCCCAACACACAGTGCTAATGAGAAGCCAATTAAATCTATGTTAATCTATGTAACACAGGTATTAAAATTTCACACATCTTGATACAAAATAGATACATGTATCACCAAGTGACCGTATTACTGGAAAAGGCAGCTCTTAGTTTGATATCAAACAACTAGAGGGTAGAAACAAAATATGTGAGAGAGAGAAAAAAAAAAAAGAGTCATTTTGGCCCTGTTATCATTGCTGAAAGTGCAATATTTCTAAACCTCAAATCATTGACCATCCACGATTGCTGATCCTATCCAGAATGAATGACCATGATGATTAGAGAATAATAAGTTATATTTATCAAAATATTTCTGTTGATAAGGGAAAGTGATATTTCTATCAAAAGACTCCGGGCTGGCCATCCTTAAGAATGGCTAGACTACCAGGCTAGCTGTACTTAAGGATGACAAGACTCTTTAAGTACAGCAAGCCACTTCATTGAGCATTTGACTTCCCGTTCTTACAAAGTAAAAAAATCCTCCATACGCATGCACTTTATATTCATCACAAAAACAATTGGAAGAGGCAAGCCGTACTTAAGGATGGATAGACTAGCAGGTTACATGTACTTCAGATTACTAGACTGATAAAAAGTAAAAAAAAAAATGTTTTGTAGGTAAATAAAATGTTTGTAATACCTTTATTTGGTTGTCAATTGATTATGGGGCAATTGATACATTTACTGTATGGCTGGGCTACCTTTACCCTGTGATTTTCCACATAACGCACGCAATGCTTACATAGAGACAATCAAATTTATTAAAATATTGTTCCCCGGCTCTCATTCACTTCAATTGACTGCTGATGACAGAAACAAGAATGGTGGACAGGTTTAAAAAATTCAGGTAGATCCTTTTGCATGATATGTAACATAGGCATTGAAATTTCCCACATCTTGATACAAAATAGATGAATGTATCGCCAAGTGACTGTACTAGTATTACGGTAAAAGCAGCTCTAAGTTTGACACTGAATATCAACTAGGTGATAGAAACTAAATATGTGTAGACTCCAATATAAGCCACTACATAAAGAATTCTAGTCTTAAATAATACCTAGACGTTAGAAATGTGTGCGGTCAGGGTAGGCATATTAGCAATGGGTCTCCTACAGCCCTGAGAACCAATCTAAAAATCTTCATGAATAAAATTGTTTTTTATTCATTTATTACGTTGGATAGACCCTTTAATTGTATGATTATAAATGTACACGTTATGATAGAATACTAAGAATATTCATTTATCTTAAAGAGATGATTATTGAATATAGAGGACATCCAATTTAATGTTGATAGACAGGACAATGCCTTGTATCAGTCATATTTGTTAAGAAAATATTTAGACATATGCGGTAGTTTTAATAGTGTCTTCCCATTCTAAACCTTAGATACAAGCACAAAAATAAATCTGCCTTGGCTATAACAAAACATTGCATCTTGTTGATAGCTTTGGACTTTCATGGCTTCATGGATCACATGCCTGGGTGTCTGAGCTTGCTGTTTTTAAATTGAAGGCCACTTGTATTTTTAATGGTTTTTTTGTGTCTACAAGAACACTGTGCCTGCCTCCCTTCACTACAAAAATGCTGCCTGCTAGACATCAATGCCAGTTCATCAAACAATTTCAGTTGAGCACCACTCATTTGATATTTATGATTTTGGGGTTATTTTGGGTTAAATTTTTATTTTTGTTTTTATGGAGTTTTTGTTTGTTTCAGTTTTTCCTCCTTTTTGGTTTTGTTTGTTTTTTGAGTTGGTTTTTTTTTTTGTTTTTTAGGGGGTTTTTTTGGGAGGGGGGGGGGGGAGGTGGAGGTATCTAGGCAGTTTTTCTAGGGAAAAAAAAAATCTTCCAGCTAGTCTAAATCTAGTTGGTAGCTAAGTGGAGGGTGGGCTTTGACGGGGAGACAGAAATCTTACGTTTCAGATCCTACAGTGAAAACGGTGATATTTGAGAACAGCATGGGCATGATTATCACCTACATAAAATTGTTATCTCAGTTCTCACCTAGACAAGCAGGCTACTCTTTAGATCTCTCCAATGAAAACTTACCTTGGTTGATATTCTTCCAATAAACCGGTTGGAGATTGAAACAACAGACCAAACAAATGCAGATGAAAGAGGAACAAGAAGATACACTGTGATTGTCGGCAGTTTTCACGGATTCACCTCTTTCGTTTGGACTGACCTTAACATTGAAATGGACCACGTCCAGAGGCCGTGTCACACCTGTGGGACCTCGGACTGTGCGAGACCTAACGTTGAACAAACCAAGTTCACTACACAGCCTCCAGGCCTACCTATATATATATATCCAGACTGCCCGCGACACAGTGTGTGCCTGTACGACACACCGACGCCACATTCGCCCCACGAATTCAAACTGTGGCCGTGGAACTCGCTCTGTTGTCGTCAGTCAGCACGACGAGAGCAGACGACGACGAGTGATGAGACACTTCAACATGATTGACCGAAAAAAAACCCAGGGAGTAGGTAAGGTCAAACACGTGACCTTCGATTGTTCACCTTTGACCTTTTAATACTCGCATAAATCGTTCAAGAGCAGAGACCGGGAACACCGTGATATTTACATGCTCCTCAGGATCTTGATAACACGCTTCCAGTTGTTGTCTTTGATCTTTTAAAAACCCTCATAGGTTCGGTCGTTTGGTTTATTTCACATTATTTCTTATGCTCGATCAAAAGTACCCAACAAGATAACGCTGATAAAGCTTACCTGCTCAAAAGTATTTATTATGAACTCAACTGTTTTCATTCTTGCAATCGTCACTCAGTTATTATTCGTCTCATTCGGTTTGTCAAGTTATTTCAGTACCCGCGTGATTTGTTATTCTGTCTAGTCTAGACACTCTTTATAAAAGTCCTATTATTTCTCCAAGATAGCTTTCAGGAGAAGTGTTCATTTGTCCTTTGTCGTTGTTTCTAAACAGTAATGTAGCACACAAAAATGTGCCGTGAAGGATTCGAACCCAAGTTCTTCGGTTCGAGATTCCGATACCTTACCCATTGCGCCACCCACTGTGCCTCACACCGAACGGTGATCTTGAATGCCCCTCTAATTGTTAGAGGCTAAAATAAAATAAAAAATCCAGACTTATCTGGAAATGGTGGAATAAATTAGTTTTTCTCCGCTTCAAGGTTTGTTACTCACCCAATCATGCAAGAAATTACGCTCTGAGCAAGGTGTCCAAAAACTGGAAAACCTGAAACCAAGGAAAGCAGCTGGGCCCAACAACATTCCATCTCACCTACTCAAGCTCATTGCAAAAGAAATCACACCAACGCTGATCAAACTGTTTAAAACCTCTCTCGAAACAGGCAATATTCCCTCGATCTGGAAACACGCAACTGTCCAACCTATATTTTAAAAAGGAGACAGAAGCAGCGCATCGAACAACCGCCTTGTGTCGTTGACGTGTATTTGCTGCAAAATGATGGAGCATATTTTGAGATTAACGATAACCAATCATCTTGAAAGTAACATCGTAACCACACACGCAAAACATTGATTTCGAAAACAACGTTCATGCGAGACACAACTTGTCTCATTTATCGATGACCTCGCGCTTGAACTCAACCGTGGTGGACAGACAGACGTGGTGATGCTTGACTTAGCTAAGGCCTTCGATAAGGTTCCACACCAAGGGCTCCTTCAAAAACTCCAGTCGGTAGGAATTTACGGCAAGACCCTTAACTGGATAGAGAACTTCCTGGAGGGACGAACCCAGGAGGTTGTTGTAGGCGGGGAGAAGTCTGACACCGGCCTCGTGACATCCGGTGTCCGACAGGGGTCTGTGTTGGGCCCAATCCTCTTCCTCGTCTATATAAACGACTTTCCAGACAGCCTGAGTTCATCTGCAAGATTATTCCCCAACGACATCAACGACGTCAAAAATTTCCTGGGCAGAAGTGGATGGCACCATTGCAAATCATGACGATTATTTTAATATTGCTGTAAACGTTCTTTTTTTCTTTCTTTTTGAAAATCAAAATAACTTCAGCGATTACGTAAATTGGGGACAGTTGATTGTGGGAAGAGGGGGGGGGGGGAGCAAGATAAACATCATGTCGTTCTATAGTGGAACGAAAGGGGTAGGCTAACCAAAGCAATGGGAATCAAATTATTCTAGTATCATAATATGTTAATAAAAAATTATTGCGGGCAATAATGAATTCGTCTCTTCATTTTGATCATAATAAAGTACCGTGTGACACTGTCACAAAGCATAATTTCTTTTGTCACTGGGTGTATAGAAAGAGGGTTTAAAGGGGTTTAAACAACAACCTATCAAACTCATTAATATGATAAAGATGATTACAATAACAACAGCAACAACAGCAACAGCTGCAGCAACAAGATTCATAATAATAGCCATAACAATAATGGTGGTGATGATGATAATGATGATGATGATGATGATGATGATGATGGGGGGGGGGGGAGGGGGAGGAGCATGGTGGTATTGTAAGCGGTGGGAGTAGTAGTAGTAGTCGTAGTAGTAGTAGTAGTAGTAGTAGTAGTAGTAGTAGTAGTAGTAGTAGTAGTAGTAGTAG
>JBCIKM010334842.1:0-11331 GCA_039654465.1 Melibe viridis
TTTTTTTTGTTCTTCAAAGTTAAGATCTATTTTATCAAAGTTTTTCTTTCACTTTGTCCTCACTAGAGTAGGTAAAAAGTTAGAATTTTCACAGAAATCAGAAGCCTAATTCCATATCTGTTGTCTTCAAGTAAAGCAAGGAAGGACTAGATTGGAACTCAAATATCCTGTGTGCTTTATCATTTCTAATTCTCTTCTCCCTTTCATGCTTTGCTTGGGTATTCAGGTGAAAAGTATTAGTAATTTGGGTGTGAATAGTCCATTGTATTCGTACCTAATTCTTGATCGAAGCCGTAGACTTATCAAGCCGGTAAGTCACTTCTTATGGTGTCACTTCAGTCAGTGTATTAAGTATTAGTTTGTAGCGCTGTCTCTCTTTCTCTCTCTCTCTCTTTCTTTATATCTCTCTTTCTCTCTCTCTCTCTCTGCCTCTATTCGTGTCACATTGTTTCTTTTTCTTAAATCACACATATCAGTTAAGGCCTTTTTACTAATTAGTTTTGTTGAATCGGACTGCAAGTAATTTGCATATCACATTTTCTCCTCAAATTCAATCAGCTCAGTATATTGAATGTTCAATTTCTATTTCTCATATTAGTTCAGTTTACATAGAGTGTCCATGACATTTATACTTATTTGCACTTTTAAACAAAAAGATGATATCGAATTCATATTTTTGCAAGAAATGATCTGATCTGTCAAAAGTTTCAGAGAGTTATAATGCTAGAATTTGACATTTATACCTGAGACCTGATATTTATTTGACACTTTTCAAAGCTGTTAAATTTATTCAGTACATAATTGGTTATGATCAAATTTTCAAGTTTTGAAAAAGTGTGTAGAACTTTGAATAACCTCGATACATTTTTGAAGTCAAATTCTTTTTATAGATTCCTTCTAGAGAAGCAAAGAATCAAAATATAACTACTGTTTTAAAGAGTACATGGAGTGAATGGATGCTCTATATTATATTATCTGTAATAGTTTTAGTGGAACTGGATCATTATTCTTCATTTTCTATGTTACAATCTGTTGAAGTTGAAGCATACAGGCTGCTTGCCCTGTTGTATTCATTAGTGAGATGAAAAATGTTTTGTTTTTTTTGTTTTTTATTTTAAAAAATTAATTAGTATATTTAGGATTTGTTTGTGTGTCTGTGTGTTTTTAGGGGTTGTGATTTTTTTTTTTTTCCTTATAAGATTTTGTGGTGTTGGTAGTGATGTGTTTGTGGAGCCTTTTCTTTTTCTCTCATTTGTCATGATCATGAAGGGTATATAACTTGGCTCGTATTCTTAGAGTCAGGGTTCATACCTTTAAAAAACATATTCAGACGTAATATATTCTGTCTCTGTCCCTTGTCCGATCATCTTTGTTTAACCAGTCATGGTCTAATATAGAGAGAAAGGATGATCTTGCGCCTGCTCTTTGGAGTTTTTAGTGTTCTCGTGGGTACAGAAAATGTCATTTGGTTTGATGATTCAGCTTATATTTGAATCATACAGATCAAAAATTGTTTTATTGCAAAACAAAGACTGAAGACAATTTTTTTTTTAATCTATTGCTTTCTACATAGCAAAAGCTGCATGTTGTATTTAATCTGAAGACCAACAAAACATTGATAATTATTTCCCCTCTTAATCTATACCCCCCTGCCCATTTTTTGTGTTTCTTAAAAATATTCAGTTTAATAACACCTCCCTTAACTCCTGTGTTTGAGGATATTTCATACAGGCTCTTGGCCTGTCATCAGGTCTAGCTGATCTTATTTTCATCAGCTTCTATCTCTCTTCTATGAACTGGTAAATAATTCATTTAACAGGGACAGCTAAACTAAAAAAGAATGAAAGATCATTTCCTATCTGAAGATTACATCAAATGACCTTATTAGTAAAAAATTTGTTGTCTCTATTGCAGTGCCTAATACTCACTGTTTTTATTTATTGAGTTGAACATTGCATAATGAGGCAGATTTGTAATTTTACCTTTTAAGCAAATGTCAAGGGTATTAGCTTTTGAGAAGAAAAACATGGCTGCTTTTAGAGTATCTTTCCAATATTATCAACTTTTTATGTTAGATGTTTGACACTTTAAATGTAATTCATTGATATTTAATTCACATGTCCATGGTTTTCTCAGCCGCCAATAAGATAAAACTTCATAAAACTTCCATTTATCAAGTTCAATGTTTGATATTGTCACCGTCCAGGAAAACTTTAATAGATTAGTTTTTTTTGAAAATTTTTCATTAGCTATACCGGATTTATATCCCTTTGCAGATCAAGCTTGCTTCATGTTGTAGGAATATCTGTTTTTGTTTTCCTATATTTGCCATTAAAAATATGTAGTTTGTTATTGTATCATTCAAAATAATTTTTTTTTTTTTTTGGGCTCCTCCTGAGAAGTAGTCATTTTAACATACTACAGTTTTCCTGGACTGCAACGATATTTATTTTTTAATTTTAAAAAGGAAGCGTTGCTCACTTCCAATTCTTTGAACTCTGCAAGAGTTGATGTTGATACTTGTATCACTGACTGTCTCCATATGATCCTCCGGCTTCCCTTGCCCCACACACAGCCTTTTGTGTAGCAACGCTTCATAACTATATCAATGGCGAGATCCCTTATTTATCCTTACAGCAAATAGTGTATGCATGTGCTGTAAAACAAGAGCTCTGATTCCTAAAGAGAATCTGTTTGGTTCCTTTCCAGGAAGAATTTAGTCGCATTACCAATATATCTTCCATGTACCCTTTGAAGCCAACCAGTCTTGGGGGGAAATACATTACATTTAGCTGTTCTCCCATCCAGCTTTTCTGGTTAAAATTACTGTTTTAAGTCAAAACTGTTCTTCTATGTCTCAAGAGTCATTGAAGTGAAATGAAAGTAATCAATTAAATCAGAACAGTATTAAAAGAGAGCTTAACAACAGTCTTTGTAAACAACTGACCTAGAATAGGGATAGTAGCACGTCTATGAATTTTGCCCCTGTCTTTTTATCTTCAGTTACTTGAAATAAGGATAGGTTTCATCTCTCTTGACTCTCCTAGCTGAGATTAAGATATTTTTCGTGTGATTTTAATGGTGTTGAACCAGGTTCATGGCTCAACATGCTAAGAGTGTTAAAGATAATATGGGATGAAGATAAAGTGAATTGGAGTAAGTCTTTTGATTGTTGCTATGTATTCTGCATGTCTTTGTTTGATGTAAGTGGGGTGCATGTTTATTTTTCCTTATCCTTTTTGTTATGAAAGATGTTCTATAGAGTATCTGTATATTTTTTAAATTTTGCATTACTGCTTACTTACAAAAAATAGTAATAGTAGAAAGGCATGTCACAGCCAAAAATACAAGGTAGAGAAATTAATTTAAAATAAAACAGTGGTGTAAAATTAAAATAGCACTGAAATGAGAATTTAAATTGTATGGCATTTCCCCCCTTTTTCCCATGAAACTTCAAGTCATGTACAAAATTTAATTGACGCTGCGATCAAACCCACATCATGCATGAAATGCTTGACTCACCACTCACCTGAAAGTTGTGTGACAATGAATTAAGCCAGATGGTACTTTAATGCATTCAATGCAATATAATTTGGTTCCTCTGTTCTTCCTTTCCTGTTTTAGATCCTTCGCCGTCCTATTCTTGGTGTCAGACGAATTGGCTCTCACCCGTGGTTACAACATTGTACGTATAGACCTTATTCACTGTGGATGAAATTTTGAGTGAAGCTTGAATTTTTCCAAAATCCTAATTTTTTTTTAGTAAGTCCTCAGTACTTCCCTTTGGAGTTGGAAAAAAAGAAATTCCAACTACATTCTTTTGAAAGTGTAGATTCTTATGTTTTTTTCAGAATGGCAACAGTAACAAGATGTTATAAACAATTCATTGTATTCCTCCAACAAGATTTGACTGGCGGGTCAGATGGCGCTGTCAAGCTGTGGGAATGGGGCCACAATTCCCCGCTGGCAACTCTCCGTCAACCTGGTTCATTCCCCAAAGTCACCAAAGTTCAGTTTACTGCACAGGGTAACAAGGTGAGAATTGACGCTTAATTTGGCTGTAACTATAATACTTTCATTTTGCAGTTGGTAATATTTCATTTGAAATTTCTATGGGCTGAGGCAGTAGGAGGAATATTCAAACCCAGAGCCCATTTATGATTACTAAGAGGGAGATTCCTTTGCCCTACCTACTTTACCTTTACTGATTGTAAAGTTAATACGAGCTTGCACCTAATTCACAGCTTTTTTCTATTATCCAGCATCCTATTATTATGAAAAAAAAAAAATGAACAATCTTCCTCAAGTTCCCTTTATTTGTTTTCTTCTTTTCTTCAGTGTTGTGTGAGTGATATAGAAGGCAGCATATGCCTGTGGCAAGTTGGATTAGGGAGCAATCACAACAAACCCATCATGGTGAGAATTTGTTTCATTTCTCTGATAGCCTGCATCGTTGAAAATCCTTTTAATAGACTGGTTTAAAGATCATTCTGTGGTGCAGGGGAGTCCTCTGTGTTATTTAGTAACCAGGGTTTTATGCATGTGAATTTTCCTTGAGGTCTTTAGTTTTAAAAAACTATATATGCAGAGGCAGTGACAAGTTTTTTCTTCCCTATATCCCCAGTAAAATCAAGAGGTGCAAGTCAAGTAAATGTTAGTCAATGAAAAGTTTCCACTTAGCTAAAACTGTAAAAACCTGGGTCACGTTGTGTTGGTTTGTTTTGTTTTCTTAACCAAAAACAAGGCAAAGAAATGTTTGTCCAATATAGCAAAATCAGTATTTTTATAGTTTATAGTAGGTATCAAATCTGGAGTGTTTGTGTACAGTTAGTTTCAAATTTATGCTCAATTCAAAAGGTGGAAACTTCATTACTATTGAGTATAATTTGAAAGCTCTTCGTAATCTAAGAACTAACCAGATATGCATGAATTAATCAGCCAATATTTATTATAGGCATCACAGCTCAGTCCATAAATTGGGAAGAAAGAAAAAAAAAAAAAAAAAAAATAGATAAAGCACTACAAGTCAGTGGATAATTTGGAAGAAATTACTATAGGCATCAGAAGTCAGTCAGACTGGGGTTTTTTTTTTTAAAGAGATGACCTCAGGCTTGATGCCTCATGACATCAGAAAGCAGTGAACCACATTGTTTTTGTAGACACACAGTGAAAGAAATATGTATTATGACCTTTTTTTTTTACTTCTTGACCTTCCAGAGCCTCCAGTGTCACAACAAGACCACCAGCGACTTCCAGTTTGTGGGCTCATCCAGCCTGATTGCCACGGCAGGCCAGTCCACCGAACACAAAAACGTCTGTCTGTGGGACACATTGCTGCCCTCACGCAGTGCTCTGGTACATGGTAAGGTGGCAGTCTGGTTTTTATTTAGTTTGTATTTGTTGGGATTTTACTTGAGGAGCTTGTTGTATGGGTGCACCATGTTTGTGTGTGTGTGTGTGTGTATGTGTATGTGTGTGTGTGTTTGTGGTGGGGGTGGGGTGGGGTTGTGTGTATGTGTGTGTGGTGTTGTTTGGGGGTGGGGTGTGTATGTGTGTGTGCGTCATGATGATGAGGGGATGTGTGTGTGTGCCTCGGGGGGAGGGGGGGGGGATTTGTATGGCAGGGTGTTTGTCATGTATGTATCTCTTTTTTCACTATTTTGTATATGAAAACTCTGGGAGAGAAAAAATTAGTCAGAGTTTGTCATTTTTGAGAAAACCGCTGTTAAAGATAAAGAATTCTTTCTCTCCAATTTTTTTCCTTTGATATTAAAAATAGTGTTTGAAATTGCTTCTAGGATGGTTTTGGGTTATTTGTATGGGGCAATATTTTTTTAAGCATTCTACACTGCATAGAGAGTTGCATGAGACCTTAAATACTGAAAAACTTGGAAAATATCACTCAGCTGGTTCTTCCTTTGTGGTCTTCATATGCTTTTTTGATTGTATTACTAAACTGTGGGAATAAAAAGCATTTTTTTAAAAAGATAATGCGAGAGAAAAGCTCTTTCGCAGGAAAAGGTAACTTCGTACAAGCCTTTTATTTTATTATCATTTTTTTTTCATAACTCAAATACACGATAATCAAAAGCTTTTAGCAAGTCTTTTGATTAAATATATTTTTTTGCTATTTCTAGATGAAGTAAAGAAGTTACAATGATATTATGGTCAAACACACATATTATATTATATTTTCCAGCCTTCCAGTGCCATGAGCAGGGCAGCCCGGCTGTGGTGTATGCATCCCGGCAACACCTCCTCATCAGTGGAGGCAGAAAGGGAGAGATTTGTATCCTTTTGGCGACTTCAGTCTCCAACTCAGTCTGGGGATGGGATTCATTTACTATAGTCAAGTATTAATGATGTCCTCAGAATAGATCAGGAGGTTGTTGTCGGTTATTTGTTTGTTTGTTGTTTTTTTTTTAAAGTATGGCCTTTCCATATTTTTTTGTTTGTTTTTGTTGTTGTTATCAAGAGTTATCAATTTCAGCTTATAGAGTGTGAGGAGATGTAACCATTGATCCAGATTTCATTGTTGTGTCCAGGAAAATAGACCTACTATAGCATTTAAAAATCATACTTTGGTTCAATCCTTGTGAATCAATGCATTTAATGAAAGTTTGCTTTTCTCTTCTTTTCTTTTTTTCTTGTTTTTGGGGTTGTTTTTTTTTACTTTTCCCAAATTGTTGACTAGGAAGTCAATTTAGGAGTATATGGGTTTCGTTGCCTTCTGCTGTTGAATGCTTTGATTTTTACATTTACAATTCTACTAATGCTGTGCTTGAGTCATGCATTTTAAAGAGGGAGTGAAAAATGAGAGGTTGAGAAATATTCAAAACTCTGTGAGAGAGACATTCCTTGACCTGTGACTCCAGGCATCTTTGACCTGCGGCAGCGTGTGCTGAAGCACACCTTCCAGGCCCATGAGGCACCCATCAAATGCCTGGCCCTGGATCCCGACGAAGACTATTACATCACTGGATCCGCTGAGGGAGACATTAAGGTAAAGTGCTACTCTGTTCATACTTGAGAGTTAGAATTGAAAAGTGTAATATTTTTAAATTAAATTATAACTTTGGTAAAAAGCAACCACTTAGTCCTGCTTGTATTTTATGTATAGTAGCTATGATGTTTTTTTTAAATTTTATTTATTTATTTATTTATTTATTTATTTTGTCTTGGAGTTTTTTCACATGCATCGATAGCATTATTTGAAAGGCCTTTACTTCTAAGAATCATGTTGCCTTTTAAATATCAGTGCTTCACATCTATAGGTCGCTACAGGTGATTACATTAGTGCTCTTAACATTCTTATTCTAATACTATTTGTTACCTTTCCTGGATTAAACTTCCTTGCGAGCTGTGTTTTAAATCTTGACAAACTTACTTCCCCAGGTCTGGGGTCTGAAGATACACCAGTTGATCTTCTCCTTCCCTGGGGAGCACAGCAAGACCACTTTCTTCAAGAACGTGGGCTCCACTTCTGGTGTGGCCCAGGTAGCCATGGGCCCTCTCAACCACCTCTTCTCCTGCGGCGTTGACGGCTCCATGAAGTTCAGACAACTGCCGGAGAGAGAACTCATCGTTCACCACTGGGCATAGAGGTTTTTTTGTTTGTTTGTTTTTTGGGTTTTTTAAATTTTTTTTTTAGGTCCTAATGCCTTCCTCTTTACTGTATCATCAGTGGAATCCTCACAGGTAGTGGTTTCCATGATTATTACGGTGTTACATTGTCATATGGAAACTTGTGTGAGAACGGTTTGGGTTTGGGTTTTTTTAGCATCAGTCGAAAAGAACTTCTTGACGTGATGATCATTATGTGTCTTTGTATCTAGTTTGTGCATTAACATGAAAGCATTATTGCAATTTTAACTAGTAAAATGTAAAATGATCATGACTTGATCTTGATGATAGTTATGTTTTGGCTTTTTCTGTTTATTTGTTGTTTTTTTTTTAACTTTTCTACCTAGTAGATGGGCTGACATTCTTTTTTTCAGTGGCTTCCATCACTTTTATATTAACCATCCGTTTATTTGCTATATTCCTTTCACTCTCATTATTTTTCTACAAGGACCATATCTTATGGTTTCATTTTGTTGATTTTGTCATTATGCTTTCCGGCTCGCGTATATTTAATTACATGCGCATATTAATAATGTAAGTTTTTGTGCAAGAGTTGTCTGAAATTCTGATTACGGTGTGCATTCTTTCATTTCTGTCACAAGAAAAATTTTGGGACTATTCCTCCTCCTACTGCACAGTCATAGACAACTGTTTTGACTTTCATCTTTTCATTTTCACCTATTTAACCTTTAACCTTTAGTGCATTTGAAAAAAATTATTTCATTTGTTTTTCCTATCAATTTTCTAAATGTTGTGACTAACAAAGGAAACAAAATGTCTTGATATTGCTTCTTTTTATTTTCCTGCATGGCAAGATTTGGACCAGCAATACCGTCCTGTGTCTGTGCTCTTCTGAATTCATAACATATAGGGAAGTGTGAATCTTCTTGTGTGGCTTGTCTTTGAACAATTCCTATCAATTGTTGACATAAACAAATGTTGCTCGATTTCCATTGAGACCCTCTTTGTCAAATGAGACCATTCTGTCTACAAAATTCCAAGTTCTGTTGTCCTTGTCATAGTTGTAACCAACAAAAAAAAGTGCTCCTATTCATTGAATTATTAAAGTGGTGACAGATTTGCTGCTTCTATACTCCAATTTCATCCACCTTGTTAGTTTTATAGCCATGTAGTCCTTATGCCCCTTCTATTTGGTGGTCTTTAGAGTCTTCCTTGTCTCTGTTTTTCTTTTCATTTTCTTGGGGGTTTTTTCTTCTTTTTTTTCATCATCTGTTGTTTTTACCACCATCTTAACCGTCTTTCTCATCTTTTCACTTTGACTGATTCTGAGTGACATTTTCTTCAAACCAATGTACACCTCAGAAAACATTCCTATGTTGCTTTTCTTTGTCAATGCTTGTGACTGCATGATTATTGAAATGTACATCTGAAAATATTCTATTGGTGAAGTACCTGTGCATACATTCTTGAAGCCTTTAGACTAAGATGAATTTGATTACAAAAAAGCGAGTGTTTGTTTTGAATATCTTGGTGGAGCTTCTTAGATAGCAATTAATAAAATGATGGATTCCGTCACATTTTTTCTTCTCTCAAATTGAATGACTAGATGAACGATTAAATCTTTTTCTCCATTGTCATATTCAGTATTAGTTAATGAATACATGAAAATGTATCAGGAAGATTTTGTGTGTGTAAATTTTTGATGTTCGATGTTTGCATTTTTCAGGTTGTGAAACCACTGACAAATAAGCTTAGCTTGTAAATCAGTCAAAAATGGATTAATATATTATGCAAGAAAGTTTTGTGTATTGTAGCCTTCATCCATTAATCAGGTTAAATATTTCAATTCATTAACGAAAAAAGGTCTGTGATTTCATGATGTCTGTGAACCAATAAATCAAAATTTATTAATCTTTCAGTGTACAAAAAAAAAAATAATTATTTACCTTTGGGGTTTTGGGGTTTTTTTTTGTTTGTTTTTGGTTTGTTTTTGTTTTTTTGTTCTTCTGGGGTCTATGTACCTATAGCAAAATATGTGTTTATCCGACACTCATTGCTGTCAATAAATAGAAATATTTAAAGAAAGTCATGTAAATAATACATAGCTTGCTTCCCATCATACTTCTTTAATTATTTTTTTCTTTTGTAAAGTGGAACAAATTGTAAATAAGCACCTTGTTGTGACCTTTGTCCAATTTATCAAGACATCATAATATGTAGTAAGATCTTTCACTTTGGTAGAACTTTTCATTTGTAAAAAAAAAATTATATATATATATATATGTATTCGTTAGATTCTTTTATTTTCTTTATGGTTCAAAACAGATATTAAACCAAGGTACTTACAGAAATTGTTGAATGTGTTGCAGTGATGCAGGACCGAATAGTGGAGACATATACAGCTTTATTTGAATTTAGAATTTGTTAATTATAGTTGGTTCTAAAATTTAAAATTGTACTAAAAATATTTACAAAATATTTTCTAAGGATTTTTTTTTTTGGGGGGGGGGGGGGCATATTTTTCATTACTTTTTGGAACAGGCCAATTGAGTTGAGAAATATTTTTGAAAAAAAAAAGAAAACAAACCCTTCAGTTATTAGTGTTATCAAGGATCACTTATAGCTGTAGATATATACTTACTCCATGTATGTCATATTCATCATAAATAATGATACTGTATGTATTTTCTTTTTCTTTTTGACAAAAAAAAATTATATAAAATCATTCCTTGAAGTGTGTGATGTGCATTTTTAATATGACTTCATAGTAACTGTGAACTGACAATGAAGGGCTTTCAAATGGAGGCATGTGAATGGTGCAATTCTTCTTCTTTTTTTTTTTGCACTATAGGCTGGCTCTTCTTATCTTCTATATTCTCTGTCCACATTTAATGCCATTAGGATTTGCTTGAGTGCTCTTTTAACACTACCTTACAGGTCCTCAGGTAAGTGCTTGAATAATCAGTTTTTTTTCTTCTGATTTCCTTTTTTTTTTAAATTTTCTAACTTCTAAAAAAACAAAAACAGAAGTGTTTAAAATTATTTGTTGTCTTTTCACCTTAAGATCTCTCATAGTTTTTGTTTTGTTTGTATTATTTTATAAAGAATTTTGCCAGGTATACTAATGTGATGGCTTAGTAGAAGAGGTTACTACACTGACATGGGGTTTTGAAGGCCTGAGTACATAATGGGTTTCGTTCAAGAATCATTTTTATATTTTTCTCGAGTTTTTTATTTAGGTCTTAAGTATTTGCTTAGTAAAGTTAGGAACTGGCATTCCCTACCATGTCTGTGAATGTTCATGCATAATAAAATGAGTACGAGAGCAATTCTTCAGACTCAAATGCAAAAAGCATCTTTATTTTTGTGCTACTTGCATATCTATTGCTTGTGTTGAGCATATCAAATTGCTTTTACAATCTTTTAACTTGACCAAGCATTAGGTGGGAGGTGTTAACTGTTTTGAAAAGAAAAGATTATTTAATTTTCTCTTTTCTGCAGACTATTGTTTCTTTCTTTCTTTCTTTTTTTTTTTTATTTTTATTTTTTAAACCTATTACTTCTTTTTTATATCATTATATTTATTTACAACTGCCTTTTCTTAGCCGGAAGAAGCCAAATAGCCTTACTTGATAAATAAAGTGAGGAGTGAATTCATTGTGAATTTAAAGAAGTGGTGGGGGGGGGGGGGGGGGGGGGGGGGGGGGGGGGGGGGGGGGGGGGGGGGGGGGGGGGGGGGGGGGGGGG
>JBCIKM010334947.1:0-21180 GCA_039654465.1 Melibe viridis
TCTCTCTCTCTCTCTCTCTCTCTCTCTCTCTCTCTCTCTCTCTCTCTCTCTCTCACACACACACACACACATACATGTACAGACATGTAAACAAAGACAAGCACAATGATACAGCATCAAGATACATAGTGCAAACCAGCAGTGATAAATTCCAAAGTAATGTTACAGACAAGCATTGTATAGGCAAAAAAGACTGCCAATATCTTTTTGTCTTAGTCTAAGTTGGAAGAAAGAATAGTCTGAGAGATATGGAATGCCATTGTAAAACAGCACAGCAACAAAAGTTAAGACCAAACGTTTGACAGGATTTTTAAAAATTATATGCCAAAATTCTAAAATAAATTCCTAAGAGTTTTTTATTTTACTAATCTCAGAGGTGATTAATTTTTCTAGAATCATTTTATGTGGTAATAAAACTGAAAAAATATAATTTTTGTAGTAAAGGCAGAAAACAAATGGCTATATCAATTGCCTTATCTTAGACAACAAATGCTCATTTTAAAGTCTTCCTTGATAAAGTTTCTGGTAAAATAGTTCATATCCCATTTTGGGTACCAACCACCCTACCCCTCCCACCAAAAGAAACAACTTGAGATTAGAAGAACTTTGTACCTGATTATTCATTCTTATATTGAAATGTCCCATATGTAGAATGACAAATCTACAAATCAAAGTTTTTGCACTGTTTCTAAGAAAATACATAAATAGGTATAGGTACATCTAACATTTTTCAGAGACCAGATTTTGAATTTTACAAAGGCAGTTAATTTTACCATTTTATCACCTAAAATAAAGAATTGAATAACACAGCAAATTGTTCGACTCAGAACATCCTTTTTGTTACCATGTCTTAGGCATTTTCTCCATAGACCCTGAGATGGTCAACGGCAGATGATAGTCATCTACTGGATTTTTTTGTTGTATTGTTCGTGCATTTTATATCTCTCCAGGCATTCTTAACTTTAACATGTTTGGCCTACCACAAGTTGGGGTGGATATTTGCGGATTTCGAGGAGCAACCACGAATGAGCTCTGCACTCGATGGACCCAGTTGGCTGTGTTCTATCCGTTCATGAGGAACCATGCAGATTTCACTTCACCTGTAAGTATTGCTGTCATATTGGACTCAGATTGTGTACATTACGAGTAGAATTTATGATGCTCTTATCATCTTCATAACCACTCTATGAAATCCTGACAACTAATAGTAAAGAGCAAAAGTAATTTCAAAACGTTCTACAGCAGCTTTTTTATGTTTCATCTTATTAAAAAAATTTGCATGCAGTGTGTGTATAATTAAAGCTTATGGCTTTGTGTTTAATAATAAAATATTTATTCTTTACTACTCTGATAGTGCTTCAAGATATTCTTAGTACTGGAATGATATGGGGTAAAATAAAAAAAACCTAACAGTTACAGATGTTTACAATGTGTGTTCATTTATTATTGAACAATGCAGAATTCAAATAGCTCAGAAACCAAGGCATATATAAAGACTTCAAGTATTTTTGCAACGTGTCAGAAAATTATCCCAAGTTTTTGTTGATAGGAGATCAGATAAAGGCAAAAGAATCAATGAACTGATCCCTTACAGTGATGCACTGTCATTTTTGAGAAGCAGGTTTTTTTTTCTCAGACAGACTTTAGACGCAAATTGCGAACTAAAAACATTTCAGCAGCCTCCATATTGGATGTCTCTTGTTTGCAGGACCAGGACCCGGCCTCATTCCCGTCCCCCTACAAAGACTACATGCGATCAGCTCTGCAACTGCGCTACTCCCTGCTGGCTGTGCTCTACACCCATTTCTATCAGGCCCATGTCAGTGGGTTGCCCATCATACGACCGCTCATGTTTTAGTAAGTGCTCATCTTCTTCCCTTTCAGCCTTCCAGTTCTATTCTGGTTACCATTAACTTCAAATGGAATGACTGAGGCACCCTAATGAGCTTCACTCTTAGATAGGTTTCATAAATGTACATTATGAGCTGATGAATTTGGGGGGGGAGGGGTTAGTGGGTTGTGTTTATTAATAAGGCCTTGTCTCATACTAAAAAAAAATAAACGTAATAAAGAATTGGCTTGTCCACCTGACCTGCCGCTTCCTAAGCCCCCATGGGAAAGGAATATGTAGATTATTCAACCAAGGTAACCTTGATGAGGGCTCAAACTAACACGCTTTGGCATGCCAGTCAAACATCTTTCCAAATGATCCACCACCAGGGGACACCAAATTTTCACTGAAATAGAATGCTTTTTAGTAGTGACATGCCTTATTCACTCCATTTGATATTAAAACAAACTCTCCTCAAATGCATGTTGTTATCATACTAAGATGTCGCTTTTCTCCTTTTGCATGAACTCTACCTTTTTCAAAAAATTAATTCTTTTTATGATATTTCTTCTCTTTTTTTCTTTTCAATGACAATGTGTACCAGTTACAAAGGCACGGAAGGAATAGACCGGCAGTTCTTGATGGGTGATGAGCTGCTCGTGTCTCCAGTTTTGACACAGGTAGGATGGCTCAGAGCTGGTTCTAATATGAAAAACCCCAAGTTGATTTTTCCAAGAAAGATAATTTTGTTAAATGTCTGTAATGATGAAGCAAATGTTGTACTTTTTATTTGATCATTGATTGAAAAATCATACTGTGTTTGTTGTATTAAAAAAAGCAGTTAAATTTTTTATTTTTTTCATCATAAAAGATCAGGGGCAACAAATGATGTATTTTTTAAGCATAGGTGTATTTAAATTAGAATTCAAACCCCTTTATCATCATATCATTAACTTCCTCACTGATGTCATTTAATTATTACTTTCATATCATCATTGAAACCGTTGTTTCTTTGGGCATTCACTCTTGATATTCATCTTCATTTCTGTGGTAATTTCCTCAGGGAGATGTCACCGTGACTGCATTCTTGCCAAGCGGACGTTGGTATGACTTCTACAATGGAAGCCTTATTCTTGGAGCTGGTCAGTTTGTACAGCTGGATGCCCCCCTTGACCGCATCAATATCCACATCAGGGGAGGGGCAGCCCTTCCTTTACTTCCCCCAACAGAACGGACTGACCTTTCGTAAGACACTGGCTTTATTTTTTATTTTCTTTTGGGTGGTTAAAGGGTAGATCCTAATTAATTATTTCTATTCAGAGCTCATCACTTGAAATTCTTAGCCTTCCAAAAAGACATTGAATTTGGAAATAATAATTATT
The DNA here is from genome assembly GCA_039654465.1 of Melibe viridis. NCBI lineage: Eukaryota > Metazoa > Mollusca > Gastropoda > Nudibranchia > Dendronotidae > Melibe > Melibe viridis. The sequence continues at coordinate 3,214 of JBCIKM010334947.1, forward strand.
TTTCCTCTTTTTTTTTGGCAATTTTTTTCTGAGAAATGAATATAGAAATTCAACATGGATGCTTGCATTGACCACCCACTGCTCAAGCTTTTGTGGTATTCATCAATAGCATCGAAGGACCTCTTTTCTGATGGGCTTGCACTATTCTTGGTTTGTGTGGTAGAGAGTAGATTTGCTCCAACAGTGGACATTGAGGAAGAAATGGCAGAAGATTGGGTTTTAGATTCTAGCTGGCTGCATTGGCAGATCACTGTGTCCCTTTTGCGTCTCATAGAAGTATTAGAAGTCAGCAGGCAATCATTGATGAACCATAGACGATAGAGGATCATTTTGCATGAAAACAAATTCTTAGATTTTCTTTGACAATTTGTATTATCAGATGATACAGTCTTTTTATAATTCTTGCTATCATATGGCCAAAAAATGGACATGCAGGTGGTTGGTGGGAATCCCTGGTTGGCTCTTCTACTTTTGTTTATTTTCTTTTACAATTTACACTAAAGCTTTTGTCTTACTTTTTCCCCTCTTCTTTTGCATCCTGTTGAGTTTCAGTGGTCATCTCCCTATTTCATGCCTTTTAGTGCAGGGTCACAAATTAAAAGTGCTGAGTACTTTATTACACAAAGGGGGTAAAAAGAACCTCGGTCTTCCTGAACCATAATGCTGTCATTGCTTATTTTTGTAAGGAGAGACTACATTTTTTGTCATTGTAAATCATCTCTCTGTGGTGTTGATATGCGTTTTGAGAGACAATACTTATTTTCAAGAGTAAATGATCTTTCTGATCTGTTTCCTCTTTGAACTAATGCTATCATCTTACTCTTCCCCAGGGCTCCTCTATAACCCCCATGTGTCGTGGGGCCCTAAAACCCTAAATCAACAAACAAAAATTGGCCTTGTCCATGAATGTGTCTTTGCTTCAAAAGACTCTAAATGCTATAATTTACTATAATTACACTCAATTTTTCTTCTTTTTTTTTTTTTTTTTCATTCCATGGTGCAGACGTAAGGAAAAATTTGAGGTTGTTTGTGCTCCAGACAGTCAGGGAAACGCTGTTGGTCATCTTTTTTGGGATGATGGACAAAGCTTAGGTAAGAAGGCTCCTACTTACATGAAAATCTTAGAGAAGCTTTATGAACTAGAACTGTAATTCTGTGTATTTAGCATTCACATTGTTGAAGTTTCCATTGCAAATGAGTTAAGAACCATGAAAAAAATACAACAGCTTGCACTAAGAAATAATTTTAGAGAGATCTCATTTCTCTGGCATTCATTGATTTCTTTCCCTGATTGATTCTCTTGCATTCAGCCTTAATTTTACACACATGACATTTTGCCTCTCTCCTGGAAAGGACACAAAATCAACTTTTAGCAAAAGAGCATTCTATTGAAGATATGAGGATGTGTAACATGAGATATAAAAGTTATTTTTATCTGGTTTCTTTAAAAAAAAAAATGGACATTAATATAGCGCTTATTCATGATTACCATGCTCTAAGCGCTGTACAAAACCATATCCTTGGCAGTCAACCAACACAAAGACACAACGTCAGTGACCAGAGGCTATACATAGGGCAACGGAGCTGGGAAGTGACCCTATGTGTCACCACTCCAGACACGAGCCACAAGCGTTATTGCTTGGCTCTCGCATTTAGTGAGTTGTGTTAATCACTGAGCCATCAACACCACAATGTTCTCGTCCATCATATATAAATTGTGTCAATGGAAACATCACAGGAGCATTATTGATGTATCATACATATTATTACATATGAAGACATTATGTTAAGTGATAAAAAATACACTTTGAATTAAGAATTCAAAAGGGGTAAAATTTAATTTTTCAGCAAGGATGGAATGGACTTTTTTTATTCTCAAAACAACCCCATAGTGCCCTTATATAAAACTTTTCAACTAAGGTGGTGTGTTTTGCATCGAAAATAATGACACCAATGTAATATTTCTGTCAGTATATAATTCATTTTTTTTTCTTTTATAGACAATGTCTCAAACAAGAACTACACAGAAGTTGAATTTTCATTACAAAATGGGGTAAGAGATCAATTTTAATTTTAATCAAAGATTGTGAGATATTGCTTCAGGGCGTATTCTGATATTATAGTGCCACGATTAAATGCTCTCTAGAAATGTCTTATGAGTGAGGAATGGGTTAACCCATTCATTCTAGGGCTCTTTCCACATAATATACTATGCTCAATTAGGATAGGAGGAGAAATGAATATTACTAAAAACAAGCAAATCGAGCAAGAAGTGCATAGTTTGGTGCTGTGTGCTCTGCAAATCCTCAATTGTAACGCAGTATATAATCAGGTCATTGAAGTGAAATCAATACTGTGATAACCGTTTTTCTACATTTATTCAGCGTTCAACTGTTATGCTACTCCTATTCAATACTGCATTGTGTCGCATTGGGAACCAAGGAGTTTTTGTTGCATTGAGTGACATTGTTAAGGATTTAGATTATCGCAAAATTACTTCAATTTTCAATAAGGTTAAAGTACAAAGTGTTGATTAATAGCTAGTTAAGGTGAGTGTGAGTTGCTGTCACACACGTTTCAGGTTTATGAAAGCAATTCATTTACCAATAGCTTCTATATTATCGGCTTATTGATTGTATTTCCTCAGAGCTCGTTCACCAGTCATGCCACATTTGACGGCTACCACCCTGCCGAAGGCCTTCGTTTGGGGAAGATAAGAATCTTGCATGTGTCAGCAATGCCTAAACAAGCGCAACTGAATGGCAAAGCTGTGACTTTCTCCTACAGTGCTACAACCAAGGTAAATTCTTAAACAAATCAAGTTAACACCCTCTTGCTGAGTAGTGCTTTACTTAATTAAGTTATCGTGTCCTAAGATGTGCTCAATCAATGTCTGTTTTTCTATCACTTTGTTTTCATACCACAATAACAAATCTTTGAAAGATAAAAAAAGAGCAACTTACAATTTTTATCAAGAATCATTTTTATTAACCCAACCTACCAAAATCTTGTCCAAGTACACTGACTTTGACCATTAGGGGTGGAATTTGTTCATTAGAAAAGTCATTATTGATCAGTCATGATTTGTTCCCTGATGCCATGATGCTCATGTTGTTTGACAACTGTTGGACAATTTCAAGCAGTGCCTTGATTACGTCACACTCAGATCAAGGTATTAATTAAACAGTTTTCCCTGTGGCCCATCGTAACATAATTTGTTCATGATAATGATAGGTCTTCCACACACACACACAGATGGTAATAAAGACTTGACTGACATAAAAGAGTGATGGTCACAAACAGACAAGCAGGCAACACAGTTACAGAGCACAGGATCACACTAGGGTTCATTTTGAACTCTCAGAACTTTGATTCTTTTGTTAGAATATCAAATTTCAATGGCAGGCTACTATACAGTAGTGTGGGTTTATTATTAATGTTAATACTGTGACTTCTGCTTCACATTTCCTGATCAATTTGCAGAAGAAACTGACATTGAAGATCTGAGCATCTTGTCCAGATCATGAGAAACTATTTGCATAGGCAGTGTCTCCTGTGTATGTATTTTGAATGCTTTTTGTTTTTGGTCAGATTGAGGGAGTTAGAGCAGTGTGCGAGGGAACAGGGTACAGACCTGCAGACTTTGACAGCATTTTTTTTTTTTAATTTTCAGGTTCTGTCATTGACCAATTTGGCCGAGGATCTGACGCAGCCCATCAGAGCCAGCTGGCAGTAACAGTAACAGTGCTGGATCCAGTGTTTATTTGTGCCCTTTGGAGATTATGTAATCCACATTGGGGCATACAAGTAAAATAATTAATCCTATTTGCTAATAACAATGTTAGCAAAGTGGATTTTTGTTTTCCTCTGCCAAAATAGTTCACTCCTGCTACCTCACTCCGCTTTGCTGTGGTGAGTACCTGGTGGAATAAAACTGCACTCTTTTTCTGAGAAAAAGTGTTTAAATCTACAGCTTGAACTTCATCTTCACTGTTGATCTTTATTATGTGCTTAGCAGGGAAAAAAAAAACAACCAAGTATTATTTTCAAGTTATATTAGTTTAATAATTGAAAAACAATTTGCATTAACAAATAAAGGGGAGAGGAGAAAAAAGAGGAAGATTGCAAAGCGGAGGAAAGAATTGGGGGAATGGTGATCCCGTTGGAGGGTATTCAAAGAGTGGGTGTATCTACTCTCTAATGGGATTACACTGTCATCCATTAACCAATATAATATATTATTTTAGAGACAATATCAACTTTGTCATGTTCAAGTGTTTGAAGAGAAAAAAATAGGTAGGGCATCGGCTTAGTTTAAAAAACGTTGAGTAATATAATTATACTTTTAAGTTTAATGATGTCCATCCCAACCATTTTGTTATTTCTTTTGTGGTATGTAATTGTTTACAACTCAAAGTATGAATGTGTTACATGTATATTTATGTTTTTGTTTTTTTATGTGGGTATATATACAAATTATGTTTACTGTAAATTCTTGGAATATTTTAGACCAACAAAATTAGCAGCAAAAGTTTGAATGAAAGAATAAGAGCTACAGTATAGCTGCAATGATAAAAAGGCAACAATGGAATTTTCTGGGGCATGCTGCCAGAATGGAGGCAACTTCTATGCCGAGTACAGCACTCCACTGAACGACTGATGGCGATGGGAAAAGAAGAAGAGGTGGACCCAAAGATACCCAGAGATGCACCATGCAGCAGGGAGAGAGTTGAATAAGGTTGGGCTCACAGTGCGTCCACACTGACGGCAACGTTGGACTGCTGTGGTTGATGCCTTATGCACCCCAAGAAGATTAAGTAAGTGTAAGTAAGTACAGTAAGTAACCTAGTAAGTAAGTGAGTGATTAAGTAAGTCCTATATAAACATGGGGATCCATGATTTTTGTCAATGCTAAATGAGATTATCTTTGTGATCATCCTGTAATGGTTTCTCAAACATAAGTTCTCTATATGAAATACAATTAATTTTTGTTTTCTATGTGATTGTTTTCTGCGTCATTCATTGTCACTAAGATGTACAAACTTCCATTTTTTTCCAAACCAACCTGAACAGCTGCTTAATTGTTGTGCCTTACCTTTTCCACAACTTTTTATGTCTCTTTTTTTTTTCAAAAACTTATAACCAATTGATTGGTGATAAAGACAATGAAATGTATTTTTATACCCCAGATGTCATGTAGTCCATATTGTACTTACTTTATCATAATGTTTGAGTCTTTCAAATGCAGTCGCACTTTTGTATTACCTCAATAAAGGAAATAAACAAAAGTTGAAACAGAATTTTGTGTGGGCTCTTCTTAAATCATTTTATTAGGCAAGAGACAGTTAGACTTCCTTAACTCAAATGATGAGAAAAAAAGTCTTCAAATACATTTACTAAGTTTGTTTGTTTTTCTACAGCATGTGTGTGTTGGACAAGAGAGAACACACATAGCCAATCAAGGTTAGGTTATGGGATGTCTCCTCATATGAAGTCATCTGGCAATCTTTTTCGTAAGGAGTTTTATTGGTTTATTACTAGTTTTTAGGAGCCACAATGAACAAGGGTTGTAGAGAGGCCAGCTTGGAAATAAGATGACAGAATTAGTTAAAAGAAAGACAGGTTCAAACCATAAACAGAAGAGAGATTGTGCAGTCTGTAACTGTAACTGCAACACATATTACCACCACAAAGAGATGACTTAGGCTAACAATTAACAAAAAATATTTCTTCAACTTCAAGCAAAAATAAAGAATGGCCACCACTTATAAAAGCAGTACAGTGGGCGGTTGGTGGGTGTCTCTGGTGGGTACTTCGACTTCTATTTCTTATCTTTTACACTTAAGCTTTCGTCTTACTTTTTCCCCTTTTATATGTGTTCTGCTTTTCTTGTTGTGTTTGCTACTTAGTTGTCATCCCTTATTTTATGCCTTTTGCAAGATCACAAGTTAAACATAAGGAGTACTTTTGTACACAAATGGGGTTTCAATATCCTGGGTCTTCGCGAACCATTATGCTGTCATGAGTGATAGCCATTGCTTATTTTTGTAAGGAGAAATGATATTTTTTGTCATTGTAAATCATCTCTCTGTGGTATCGATATGTGTTTTGAGAGATGATATTTATTTATTTAGTGTAAATCATCTCTCTGCTGTTTGTGGTTTGAACTGTTCCCTCTTTGAAACTAATTCTATCATCTATGACCCTTGTGTGTCATGGGGCCCTAAAACCGTCAATAAACAAACAAACAAAACAAAAACTGCATGATGGTCCAGTAAAATCCCAGGATATTGAAGCCCCTTTATCTACCAAAGTATGCAGTACATCTAACTTGTGACAATTTTCAGGACAGCTGGTTGAAAAATGTCGTCAAAGTTGTAAATAAAAAAGTAAAAGAAATTGAACTTTGGACAAAAAAAAACACCAAAAAAATATTTTAAACAAAAGCCACACCTTTGCACATCAAATATCATGAAATTTGCTCAAAACATCGATTAAATTAATGTCTTTTAAAATTTGAGTTGGATTTTTAATTTGCTTCTTTGTTTTTGATTTATAATAAGCCAGAAAATAATAAATTTTGTCAAAAAATATAAAATCAAATAACATTACTGACAACACCAAAAAAAAAGAATTATTAAACAAAACCCAAAATTTTAAAAATAAACATTAGGCTAGATTAATTACCCATTAAATATAATGTGTACCAAATATCATGGTGACCATATGAAAAATAAGAAAGTTATAAGTCTGAGGTCATGTAAACAAAATCCAAAATGGCCACAGTAACAATGGCAACCTTTTTATACAAAAATAGTTAGACTATGCCAGTTTTGAAAACACTTTTTTTTATCCAATTTATTTGAATATGACATGAACTCAAACAGCAGTAATTTAAAATTTGGGGTTCAAGGTGTAGCCCCAGCCCAGAGAATGTATGGCTGGGTCGCCCGACTCTGTTGAGTTTTGATGGTGGTAGTGGGGCCTGGGAAACGCTGAATTTTCACATTTTGGAACTTATTTAAGCCACAAGGCTTCGTTTTTTGCATTCCTGAGATGTTAAAGTATCTAATGTAGCACAAAATTGCCTTCTGAACATGCCGTCCTAACCCAAAAGACAATCGCTGAACTGTATAAAAAAGAAAAGAAAAAGAAAGATATCCTATTTGTGATGCTCCAACCAAAATTCCCTAATGATTAGATGAATAGATCAAATCATCCTGATTTCACTTATGATTCCTTGGAATATAGAAAAGAAGACAGTTTGAGAATAATAGTTTTTATTCATTTAAAAAAAAATAAGATTAAGCTTTTTTTTTTTAGGGATTTTTGGCTCATCTACAAAATAAGAAAAAGTAGAACGTTCTTTTAAATAACGTTACCAGTTTGATGAAAGGTAGCTTAGTTTTAGTTGGAATGTCAACAAACAAATGCACTCTTTTATCTTAGAAAATAGCTCAAATTTGATTAAGACACATTTCAAACAATCATGAAGGGATTTTTTAAATCAGTTTTGGCCTTCTTTACTTCATTTCCGGATTCTGACAGATCTCATATCAACAATTAGGTTTTAACTGTACACTCTCTAAAATAAATCCCATCAAGAACACATCCTCAGCAGAAAGAATCTTATTAGCAACCATTTATTTTCACGAAATAAAGATTTTTTTATTACGCAAGCTGATTTCTGTATACAGCAGAGTAAGTAAGTAAGTAGATAAGTAAGTAAGTAAGTAATAAATCTTTATTGTCCTTTTTCAGGTAATTCATAAATGATTTTACATAGAGCATGCTTATAAAACAGACTAAACTGATGGTTAAAAAGAAGAGACTTTTTCACACCTTATAAAGAGTCAATACATAAATCCTGACGGATATAAATAATACTGATACAAGGAACTCCTTTTGAATGTCCCCAGCTGTTCCTTATGTCAGTGTTCTACTGTAATTATAATTGTCAATAAAAATACTGGCTTGTATTGCACACAACACCCGCAGACAATCTGCTCCTCACAAAATTCGTTTAATAAAATCAATAATAAGAGAGAGGAAAAATATCCTGCTTGGGAGGAGGTTCTGGCAAATTGACAATGACAGTTGTCATTAAAAGAATGAATTAAGCCACAAGAACTTACCAAAAAAACACACTATTATATGACATAGAAATATAAAAATAGTAAGCAAATGAAAAATGACAATAGTAACTCGTAAAAATAAGGTACCGGTACAGTAGGTATAGCACCTAAAAAATCAAAGCGTATGAATAGTTAATGTTTAAAACTATCAAAAGCTACTTACAAATTCCCCTATCCTGCTATAAATAGTCATGGGAAAAAAAGACCATAAACGTCGCCCCCAGTTTTGCCCTGTCCTATCTCCACACAACCTGGTTTGGAGATAATCCAATTCAAAGTTCACACTATTCTATACTAGAAAGAGGAAAATAAAAAAAACTTGTAAGTTGCCCAACACCTACTTCGGCTTCATAAATCTTGATGACAATCATATCAGACACAGAAAACATATTTCTAAGGCCCCTGGTACAATCAATTCCATCCAAATATTAGAAAAGTGAAAATAGAACAGAACAGAATTGGGGGTGACATATTGTCTATGACAAGATGATGATTTAAGCTATGAGATTATTCTGGACCTCTGTAATGCTTCATGTCTTTATTTTTACTTTTCTCCAACAACAGCAACATAAATATGTGAAAAAGTTTACAGATCAACTAAAAATATTTTGTTTAATTCAAAAAATTGAAACTTACAAACACCAAATTTTACTGGTCCCCTAAATAGCCAAATCTTACATACTGTGGCAAGATTGGATTTGGAAGAGAGTCTAAGGCATCAGTATTGTTCTCAGCCCCTGCAGTGTAAGATTCTGGTAAAATGGTGTAGCTCTGAAGGCCACTCCTGTTGGCGTTTTCTGTATGATTGTCCTTTCCACTGTGAGGAAAGGTACAACAAATGATGCTGTTTCCACCATCTTGGAGCAAAGCTGCTCCACTGCTTCCTTCACAGGAATCCGCTGTGTAGGAAACATAACTCTGACGAGCCGAAAACATGTAAGAAAAGAATTCAGCTTCTGGAGGAAAGAATACATCCTGACCATTTCGTAGGGTAAATTTTGTCCCTGGGGGGAAATGAAAATGTGTGGAATATGGGCATATAAACCTAAATGCATATGGTGCATTGGGGGGAAGAGTAAAAGTTGTATCTCTTGGAAGGAGAAATTGAGAGCCAGGGAAGGGACAAAATTCTTCAGGGTCTTCGTCTAATGGGTCAGCGGAACTGGTTTCTACTGATGAAGCAATGGACAAAGCTTCTGGGACTTTCACATGATTGAGATATGGTTGTAGTTTGTCATACAAAGCATCAGATTGTTCAGGCATCCTTGACCAAGGCAGTAAAGGGAGTGTACAAGCCATTGAGTTATCACAGCGAAGAGCTTGGCCTGATGGGTAATCACAACCAACAGGGACCATCAAATGAAGGACTTTGCCAATGGTAACTCTTTTGCTGCAGCCATGCGGATGCGATATCAAAACTCCAAAGTTTTTTTTATACTGAGGGACTATACTATGAGAATGATCTCCTAACGCTTTCAATCTCTCCATGAGTTCTCTGTCATGAGTTACACAAGTCACCTGACATAGATCCTCATGTACAGTGCTGAATTTTTCATTTATGCCATAGCCGTATAAAATCTTTACAGTGTCTTCTCTGTTAGCATCCGAGTCATAGAAACACTCGAATATTGAGCGCTTTGCCTCCAAAGAATCAAAAATCACATGTTTTGAAGTTTCGATAAGGAAAGTCCAGAACGTTTTCTGTCGTTGTTCAAAATCCAATTGTTCGCACTCATGACAGGGGCAAGTGTTTTCTCTCACAGCGTCCTCTTCACCAGCAAGACCAAACACATTCCCAGTGCCAAATCTACGAATTCTTTTTGAGCCTCTGAGACGTGCATATGGATACGGCTTGTCACTTTCAGGGTAGGTCAGGGGCCGATTCATACTCACATAGCGAACAAGGATTTTGACAGTCAAATCTGCCCAATACATTATTGACCTCATTATTTTCTCTGTGCGATAGATTTTAGGAAGCTGAGTGATTCTGAAGTCTGATATTGGGATGAAATTTTTGTGACCAGGATTCTTCAAGCAGTTTTGATAACTTTTCTGCAGTTGGTCTTCACCGCCTCCTTCAAATGTGATATCACATTCATGATCTCCTGGAATAATAGAGGATCAACATCTTCTTTAATATCATAATCCTGAGATAAAGAATGCATAAAAGTGAAATTTTTAGTCAGAGAGATTTGCAGGAAAGATATTTACTCCTTGCATTCCATCAATGAAAAAGATGTGACATCAAAGAGACACAAATAAATGAATCAAAACAAGTTTTTTCGATTTAAAAAAAAAAAAGAGAAATTTCAGCTCTCCACTGAATCAATGAATAGGGATAGTATATTCAGAAGTAAATGGCTCAGTGGACAAGAAGTCCTTTCAACTCATAGCTCCAGGGTTCATAGCTGATGTAGGACAGAATTTTCTGTCCAATCCTCTAGTTGGAGGCACCAACCTGGTTTTCTGGAGCAGTCTTTGTTCACTTCTTCACCTAAAGGCCATAGATTCAAGTTCATTAAAAAAAATAAAAAACACATATTTATTTTTCTGTCCTTTGTCCTGAGTCCGTGGAATTGAGCACTGAATAAGATAAAAAGGCGCTTAAGTTTTACTCTCAAAGTATCTATCAACACAATTTTTAAAATGATTTCTGTTGCTACTTCTTTTTCAGTTATATCGACAATATGTATAAGATCCATCAAGAATGAAATAAGTTCCCTGGGCCATAGAGATAACAGTTTAATACTTTGATCTTAGGCCACTCCCGCACAAGGACAGGACCATCCTGTCCTGAGGTTGTAATGCATGAAGTAAAATGGAGCCTCACGCACTAAGCGGGACAGGACAGTCCTATCCCAGTCAGTCCCAGGGTGTTGTGATTTGCTACAAAATCGGTGGGACAAGACTCCCTGTCCCGACGTAGTGACATTTTGTGGACAAGGAAATATATAGCTGTCTAACACATTAGAACAAATTTGTCCTTGACTATGGCACCAGCAGAGCAGGCAGTCGTCCAAATGACCGACATAGGCAAACTTTCAACTTTCTTATTTCTTATCTCCTCCGCAGTCACTCATTTTGTGTAGGATACATTTCATGACAAAATGGATGTGGATTCAAATTGGATGGAAAGCTTTATTTCTATTGGGAAAACAAAGCATGGTTTGTAAACAGGAGTGATTGATTGATTGATTGATTTGTTGGTTGGTTCATTGATTGATGGATTAATGGATGGGTTGATGGATTGATTGATTGATTGATTGGTTGAATTATTTATTCATTTATTTATTTATTTATTTATTTATTTACTTAGTTAGTTTTGTCCTTGAACGGGAGTGGCCTTAGTGTGATGTAATCAAGACACTGCTTGAATGTGTGCACATTTGGACTGAATCTGATGGATTCTGAGATTCTGTTCAACAGTCGTGAGCTTGGAAAGAATGAATGCAAGTGGCAGTCTGGGTTTTGATGTTGGTATCTTATAATTTTCAATTTTATTTAGCTTTGTATTGATTACATGGTTGTTGACCTTGTATTTATTAATTGGTACATAGAGAAGATAATTCATTCCTTACTATGTTTTTTTGGAGGAATCCATCTTATGCTTTGCATGTTAGTTTTTGTGCTACCATGTGTGGTCTCACATCTGTTTGTTACAACACTTCTCTAATTCCACTATTTGTTTTCTTTTATACATACACAACATCCATATTCAAGATTGGTTCTACCATTGTGTTGACACATTTTTCTTGAATTAGTTTTGGGCATTTTGTGAGATTTCTTTTGAGGAAAGCTAATGAGGCATTTACCATTTTACACAATATAGCACACATGTTGTCATATACATATATCCAACAAGCCAAAATTATGAAATTTTCAGAGCCGATGAGAAACTAATGGAATGGGTTTGGGTTTGTGTAGTAAAACAACAGATAAACTTAAAAATCTAAAGTAAGATAACAATCCTATTTTCATTTACTACAAAGAAACTTTATTTACAACAGACAGTGAAAAAATGTCTTTCTGGATCGATATCAGTTTTTTAACTATATCAATTCCATTTTTTTTTATCTTTCGAATACAGATGTGACAAATTTCATGATAATAAGCATTAACTTAAATCTGTGCTGAAAAAATTCATGGTAACCACTGATAATATTTCAGTATTTCTGATTTGTTCTTGTACATCATTTGTTGAAACTCTGCTTTTTTCTTTTAAAGACCTTTTAAGTTAATAAGCAGACTTTTCAGTTGGTTTATATTTTCTTTCTTTCGGGGGTCTCCTTTAATTGTTTTTTGTTTTTTCGTTTATCATTTTGATGGTTTGAGTCAAAGTGTTTGTTTTTGTTAGATTTATCTTCACTGATTAATGTGTTATGTTTAGGTCTAGTTGTTCTCTGTTTTGGGGCTGGTTTGAAGCAAGTTCCTGGCTTTTTGTTCCTTTCATCTTTGTTTTCTGGTTCAACTTTGTTTGATTCCGCTTTGTGTTTTGTGATTACTTCAGGTTTGTTGAATTTTTGTTTATCTGTCCTTTTACCTTGCTTTCTAGGCAGGAAGTGCCTCTCATGTTTTGAGAGGCTATTATTAAATCTTCAGGATCTACATTGGAATCCATCCTTAGATCTGTTTCTTTGTCGTTTTGTAAGGAATTGAATTTGTTTGATGTTTTGGTCAGGCTCGTTGGACAAGAGTAGGGTGACAGAAAGGCCTCCCTGGCGCTGTTTGTTATTATAACTAAAGGGGTTTTTGTAGAGGTATTAAATAAAGCTGGTTTGTTCACTCTTTTAGGACATCAATTTTTTGCAACCCAAATTAGCATTCACCGAAAAAGTCACACACACATAAAAAAGACTAAGATACAAAGATTTCTTGTACATGAAATAACAAATAGAAAAGAATGAAGAAGGCAATGCAGGAAGTAGTTGATAGCTTATGTAGATGAGAAAAGAAGGATAGTTGAAGAAGTAACTGCAAAATCTTGAGAAATACCTGAGTGGCAATAAGTCTGAAAAGAAATAATCAGCCCTGATATGGAAAAAGATATGATGTAACTAGGTTTCTTTACCATCAATCAAACAGTGGAGGAAAACCTTTCAGCCAGATCTCATTATGATACCTCAATACAATTTGTTTACAAAAGTTAAAGTAGGCTTTTGTACCCTCAATTGGACAGTTGGTTAGCTTTCAAATGAAATCCTGATTCTTGATTACAATTTGTGTAAAGAAATTTAAGTAGGTTTCTATACTATTAATAATAACAATAGTAATTGTAATAATTCTTTTGCAGGAGTGCCTAATTACAATCATACAAAAGACATTTGGACGTTATTCAAAATTTTGGTGTGTCTCTGGTATTACTAAATAAGTAGATATCAACAATACAAAATGAGTGGTTAAAAAGAATGGTTAAATTAAATGAACATAAATAAGCCAAAGGATAAACAGATAAATATTAGCGTAGACATGTGAATGAATGATTGTGTAATTGAATAGCAGTAAATAGTTATGGGTATTTACATAAATAAATAAATAGCATGCGATTTGAATAGATAAAAATTTGTCAATTATATTATGGGAGTTTTCTTTACATTTAAAAAAAAAAAAATTGATAATTCAGAATTTTTATTTGTCATCCGTAAACAGTCTTAGTCTTACACTGCATGGCAGATTTGATTTTTGTTTCTTTCACTTTTTGTTCTAAATGAAATGAGGCGTCCATGACAATAAATTAATGTAAGGGATGTAGAGGGTCTTTGATAATGGTCCACACTTTTACGTAACAGAATTTAACATATCCAGGCAAAACTTTCAAATTTGGCTGCTCTCTTGATTATAGACATTATTACGTTTCTGTCAAATGCCAGGCAATTGCCTCCCTAGGCTGTTATGCCAAATAAAACAAAGTGCTTTCAAAGACTGCTCTTCAAAACAAAGTGCACAGGGTCTTGTCAATCCTGAATTGAGACAGTTTTGATAAACAGTAACAAAGTTCTTTCAAACACTTCTCTTTAAAACAAAGTGCACAGGGTTTTGTCAACACTGAATTGAGACATATTTGATAAAAAGTAACAAAGTGCTTTCAAAGACTGCTCTTTAAAACAATGTGCACAGGGTTTTGTCAATCCTGAATTGAGACATATTTGATAAAAAGTACACACATCTAGTCAATTTAACTCTTATTTCCTGAATGTGGTCAGCCCAGAGTACCTTGTCATCAACAGTTACTCCCACCTGCTTATAACAAGGAACTCCCTCTACCAGTTGCTCCTGTATCACCAGTGGTAAGAGAGTTTCCTTTGCTTTTCTAAAACCTATCACTTATTCTTTTGTCTTGCCTATGTTAAGCTCTAGGTGATCAATCTCACACCAAGACACAAACCTATCAATTTCTTGCCTGTAGGCATTTTCGATGCCGTTGTTGATGAGGCTTTGAAGGGCAGTGTCATAGGTAAATGTTACCAAAGGTACACTGAGCACTTGACTTAAATAATCGTTTGTTGTAAATTATAAAGAGGACTGGAGGCAAAACACAACCCTGGGGAGCACCAGTGCTGATGGTTATATTTTGGTCTTTGTTTTGTGACACAAGAATGTATTGTACTCTGACAGTTAGACAACTCAAGAGCCCAGGCAGTGTATTCATGTTATAGTATTGAATACAGACAAAAAAATCTGCAAAAAGTAATCTGCAACAGCTCCTAGGTTTGTCTAAATGTTTGTATATGTTGTTAATGAACAACAAAATAGCATCTTCTACGCCTCTTCCTGGTTTGTAAGCAAATTTATGACAATCATTCTGTGGCATGAACAATCCCTTTGTTTTAAAGAGAACAAAGCTTTCTAAAGTTTTCATGACTATTGACATCAAGGCAATGAGTCTAAAGTCACTCATTGACAGAATCTTATCTTTCTTTAGGATGTGCGTACTTTTTTAAGTGTTCCATATGTTTGGTATTGAAGTACATTGAATGGGCATGTTAAAAATAAAAGTGTAAATATAGGATAATTCATTTGCTCATTCTTTTATCACATAACCCTTTTGCCCATCAGGACTGGCTGCCTTTCTTAGTCTACAAAATAAAGTTCTGGTTTCATCCTCACTTATTTCAAACACTATTTAATTGCTCCTGAGGTGAAGAACTTTTTAAATCATATTTGATTCTTGAACAGAATTTGTTTTAAAGAAATTTAAGTACACCTGGGTTTCTATACCATCAATCAGACGGTGGGCAATCTTTTGAATCAAATTCTGATACTTGAATACTTTGTTTTCAAGAGATTCAAACAGGTTTCTACACCATGAGTGACCTTTCAAATTGAATTCTGATGCTTGAATACAATTTGTCTCACAGGAATTAAGTTGGTTTCCATACCATCAGACAGTGGGTAAGCTTTCAATTCAAAATTGATACCTGAACACAATTTATCTTAAAGAAATTTAAGTAGCCTAGATTTCTATACCATAAATCAAATGGTAAGTAACCTTTAAAATATAATTTATCACTGTGTAAAAATGTTATTCAAAAGGGATATAAATAAAGCACCAAAATGGATCAGTAGTAATACAATTTGTAATAAATAATTTAAGGATGTTTCTGCGCCATCAATCAGACGGTGGCAAACCTTTGACATCAAATAATGGCACACACATCAGAGTAGTAGAAGCTTGCTGTATCTAAAAAGGAATCCAAGCTGTTATATTCTAGAAACGAGAATTGAAGGCTAAGGATTTATGAGATATTGGAAAAGATATTGTTTTCACTTGTTAGGCAATCAAAATATGAAGAAAAAGTTAAACCTTTGAATGAAAAAGATGATGCAATCTCAGAAAATAGGCCAGGATAAAATTGGGGTTAAAAATCAATGCAATAATAATAATATCTATGAAACATAAATTCAGCTGCACAATGAATTAGTATGAGCATAATTTTTTTGAAAGGAATATGGGGACGGTTTTATACCATCAATCAGACGTTGGAGGATCTTTCAAATAAAATTATGTCCCACAAGTCAGAGTAGCACTATCACTTTGTATTTCAGATGAAATCCAGTTTATTATTTCCTCAAAATGTAAATTGAAAGCTAAATATTGTATATCATGACAATATATCATATTTTGACTTTTTATTAAATATAAAGATAGGGACAGGGATTCAAATTATGAGAAGTTTTTTGCCTGTAATGTTTATGTGGGAAAGTCAAAATAATAGCTTATAGATAATAAGGAACAATAGGGTAAGATATATTTGAAAACCAAAAGGCAATGCAAAGATTATGACTTAAGCTTCAAAATCGATTAGCAGCACAAACATGTATTTAGAACACTCATAATATCAAAAGTGGAAAATAGTTTCTTAGCTCATCTGGTGAACATCCTCTTGTGGCCACATGCAACCTTTGAAGGTGTTGCCAATGAAAACAATGAATAAGACCTAGTGAGTGAATGGAAATGAAGAAAGAATTTGATGTCAGCTGTCAAATGCACATTATTGATCAATTGCAGCAACAGTCGATACACATTGAGTTATGATCATCATCGTTGTACTACAGCAGTTCCTTATGCAGCTGAAAAGGAAAAATGCAACATAAAACAATTTATTCATTGACCACTGGAACTGTCATTCGACATGGGGGCTGCAAAGTTAAATGGTTAATTATCCTGCAATCACTACCGTGTTGTATTTTGAGATTAGTCAGTACCTAAAATTGTCAAACTCTCTTTTTAATGGGAACCAGGCTGCTTTGACCACCTTTGAGTGAAATGGACTTTTTACCCTAACAAGTGTCAATGTCACAAGCTGATTAAGTTGGCCCAAACAATGTCACAAGAGTGTCATGGCTGTTCAGGGCTGAAGTAATCAGCCAACTGTTAATATCATCATGTGCCTTAGACACACTTCAAATTCTTCCTTTGAGAACAAAATTAGTTGTGTTGATGAAATTTTTCAGTTTAAAAAAAATCAATCTAAAGTAATCTGTTATCATCGGCTCATCAGATTTTTTTTTTGGTTGGGAAAAAATTCATAAAAAATCATTAAAAAATGTATTTATAGATCAATTTCAAATGAAAAACCATCATTGAAAAGGGCATTGAGTGAGCTTTATAGCTTTTTCTGTCTTATTCTTGCATCAAAAGAAGTAGAAAAGATATTGTGGTTTTACTTGTGGTTTTACTAAAGATTAAATGCAATAAAAGAAAAGAAAAAATACAAGGTCATGGTCATTGCTTATGTAAGGGACATTGAAATACAAAATATTCTCTGTAATAAGATACTCCATTCATTCATCTTTCCTAATATTATATGGTTATACCTTTGCACTCCATGGCCAGCTGCTCAAGCAATTCTGGATCTACATCAAGGCCGGATTCTGTATGAAATACAATCATACAAGTTTGTAAACTTAAAGGGCACATATGTTTGTTGTGGGCTTTCACGGGAAATATCATTAATTTTTCAAGATGCCCCTAACTTTTAGTCATCTCCAAGTTTCTATTTTCATGTTTCCTGGAGTTCACTGCATGTTATGTATTTATTTTCTCTTTTGGTCAAAAGCTCTCCAGAGCTTGTAAAAATTTTGTATGATTTTAAAAAAAAGAAAAAAAAAAATCTCTAACAATAAATAAATATTTGAATTGAACTAAATTGGAGAGGGAGAAGTTAAAACTAAAATGTCTGAAATAATTAATTGGATGTTTGTTTGTTTGTTTATTGGAGGTTTTAGGGCCCCATGACACACGAGGGTCATAGAGCAGCCCAGAGGAAAGTAAGATGATAGAATTAGTTAAAAGACGGAACAGATCAAACCACAAACAGCAGAGAGATGATTT
>JBCIKM010334948.1:0-11330 GCA_039654465.1 Melibe viridis
CCGTTCATGGGATTCGAACCCGGACCTTTCACTTGAGAGGCGAGCACCGTACCTCTCTGCCACATACGCCCCTAATTTCTACTCTTAAAATGATATCAGATGATATAGAACAATTTAGAGACACACAGAAAGACTCACACTCTAATCTATAATCCCTCAAAAAGTTAACAAACAGGGCAAAGCATTAAAAGGCAAAGCCATTTTTATATCAAATACAGAAAGAATTTACCTCTTTTTTGATTCCAGGACAAGATTATTTACAGTGAAAAAGTCTGCTTGAAAATCCCCAACCATTTCCTGCAAAGTGAAGTATCAACAGATTAAAAATTTGGTTAAGATACATTTTGAATAAAATTGCATAGAAATCATACAAAAACAAAAACAAACACCTACATTGGCTCTTGAAAGAAAAGGGAATTAAAAATGCCATGAAAGTTCAACTCTCTCCTACTGATCTACTCACTGACACTGTAAACAAGAAAGTCAGAAAATAAAAAAATCAAATTTAGTTCATGTTGAACTTTATTGATATAAAATAAGCAAATAACATGTTTGTTTTTCTTATTTTGTCCACACAGATAAAGATCCATCCTTACTGATTTATCTTCCCTGAACAGCCAGCCACTCTGAGCTCGGGTGAATGTGATGCGCTTTGTGGACATCTGGGCTGCAACAATGTCGCTGCTCATGAGAATGTCCACTTCTTCTTCCAACTCATGATCAGTATCCTGTGATTATAAGTTGACAAAGTTAATGGCAGATTACCCATCCAGTGTTTTCCAGAGTGCGCCCTTGCACCTTGCTTTCACACAAATATGCACATATTAAAAAGTGCATTGTTAAAATACTAAAAAGCCCTTGTGGGCTTACTAGAGAACATAAAAGCAGAGAGTGTTTTAGTCCCTGAAATAATTGTCAATCTTACCAACAATACCAGCCTCACAGCCTCAAAACCAGTCATGAATAACAACATTGACCATTAACTGTAAGATTATTTTTTGACCAACATGCCTTTTAACGAATAAAACCTTTAAAGTGAGAATAACTTTGTTTAGTCAGTGTCTTATGTCACTTCTGTTCTGTTTTTGTCTTATTATTTTCATTAAAATAGCAGTTGCGAAGGATGTGACACAGCTGTGTTAGAGTCGAGGCCCCCTTGCATATACCCCATGAACCCTTAGGGCCTCCTCCACCTAGAGGCTGGACATAAACGCTGATTATCAAGTCTAAATACATATTAATTTCGAACAAGCATTTTATTCATTGTTCATACAACAAACTATTTAATGATATCCTTTAAAACATCTTCTTTATTTCTTTTTTGTTTGTTCTTCGCATTAATGTCTTTGGCTGCAGGCTGATATCTATGATGTCATCTATGGACTTTCATAAAAAAACCGGGTCAGCAACTTTGAAATAAAAAGGCTTTCCCTGTGTATGAAAATGTTGCCGGAGTTAGAGAAATTTTAACTGAGAAATACATTTAAAACTTTCAAAATTTCATCAAGTTTTTTTCCAGATTAACATAAGAGAATCGATACCAATTTTTACTGAAAGTGAAAAATTCCAAATCAAGCACAATTGATTAAGTTTTTTAAAATTTGCATATATTTGGGTATTGCCTCTCACCTCTGATCGAATTCTCTGATACACATGCGCTTTGTTGTCAAGGACAGTAAGCTTGTGGTTTGGTTTGGCTTCCCCATTGAAAATAAACGAGATGTCTCCTCTCTCCCACTTCATCTCTGCAAAATCAACTAGTGTGGTATCCAACCTGTTTGAGTAAAGAACAGATTGGACATATTTCTCTGACAAAATCAAAACTGTGAAAAAAAAACACACAAGGCTTAATTTTTTTTTAAAAATCCATAAAGAAAAACAAAAAGTGAGAAAGATTTATTCACCTGATCTGGCAACCTTTCTTGCGAATCCTGCATACATCTGATGGCAAAATTCTTGAAACAAGAGGAACTGTTGGAGAAAGAAAGACATTAAATTTAATGAGAAGAAAAAAAAGAGGTTATAGTCTCTTCCACCTTTGTTTCTGGACGGATCAATTTTCAAATTACATATTGTCAATGAGACAAATTTTCAATTTGTTGTGGCTAAAAAGTTTTTTTACCACAACAAAACAAGCAATTTTCCTCACATTTCCATAATCGTCATTTTAAAATCTTATCAAGTAAAACTTATCACAATCATAACAATTTTGTGCATTCATCAGCAAGGGTGGAATAAAGCCTTAAATCTGGAACTTAGTTAAGACAAAATGATTTGATCACTAAGACCTGCATGCAAATTTTCAAAACAAAGCATTCATCAATATAAGTTATTTAGAAAAAAAAAGAAAAGAATCAGTGCTAACAGACAATCACTCGTAAAAACATGGACCGTAAAATATTTCCCTCTCAATTAAATTTCTCGAACTAACTGCTCACCCCAACTTTGAAAATCCCACTTCAATTCAAGATCAAAATCTGCCATGTCTTTTAAGGCTTGCACAAGAACAGGTCTTCTTTCCTCCAAACTTTCTCGAGACTGCTTTTTCAGCTTGCGTAGTAAAAGGAGAACTGCAAAAACAAGATGATTTTTCAATTTACAAAAGGTATCCATTAAAGTCTTCATTATCTATTTCTTAGTTAAATGAATATGTGACTTTGTTTCTGTAGGCCATTAAATAAGATTTAAAGTCATCTTAAAAGTCCTTTCTAACAAAATAGTGAAGCTATTTTGAAGATATATGCATTTGATCCAGAAGAGAAATCAATGGAACACCAGACTCCCGATGATTATTCAGCACATGGATAATTTCAGCTCCCAACCAAGAAGAAAGCATACTTGTATGTCTGTCTCCATAGCTTATGGCCTCTGCCAAAGGGGTCCAACCCAGGCTATTTTTCACTTTCACTGGTGCATTGTGAGCCAAAAGAAGATACACACATTCTGCAGAAAGACAAGTAAAAAGGAAAATGAAAAAAAAAATAAATCCAAAATAAAATATAAAACTAAAGAAACATAAAAAAACTTGTAAAGCTGAGAGTTACAGGACTTTAATATCTGGATTGCAAATGGCTATTTCATTTTCCGGATCAGTTTTTATTCTATCGCCAAGTTATTATAAATAATTTTTTTTTTAAATCAACAAATCTGCATACTTTTATTAATACAACGATTTTTGCTTAAATGAAATATTAAAAGTCATTCACTTCACTTTTTGAGATTAAAAGAAAATATTCTTCAAAAAATGAGATCTCAAGTACATGACTTTAACATGGTGTGCCTGTAACTCAGTGGGCAAGGTGTTTGATTCGCATGGACAACATTGGCAATTCCTGTTGGCATCGAGTGTAAAAGCTCAATGAATAATCTATTTCACATTTTCACATTCACAGGTGCACAGGGTAATATTTTTTTTTTTACCTCAACATCAAATACACAGAAGACTCATTATCATAAAAAGAAATCATAGCAACAGAAAAGCTTTACCCTTATGACCAAGCATGACAGCCACATGAAGAGGCGTGTTACCTGAAAGAAGGACAATGATAAACAATCAATTGCAAATAAACAACATAAAAATTCATTTTATCTTGCGTTTCTTTATAGAATGGAGACTGCTGGATATATGGTATGCAGCAAAGAAAGGTGATGAATATGAAAGCTTCAGAAGGGAGAACAGAGACAAACTACAGTGAACGTTTCAAGTAGATACCCTTTTTCAACACGGACAATTAATACAAAAAATAAGATATAAATCACTGAGAAAAGGACAGGGACGAAATGTAAGGAATCAACCGACAATAACAATAACAAATGTGACACCCATAGAGTTGAAAAAGCTTACCACAGATAGAAGATGGCAACGAAAGGAAGAAAGACAAACAAATGAATGAGCTGTGAAGAAATGTGGATGGAAAGGATAGTATGAGGGAAGATTAGAAGGAGAGAGGGATGGGGGAGGGGGAATGGCAGGATATAGACTGATGATGTTAAAATCAAAACTAAGTGAGATCTGTGTGGGTGTTCAGACCATGGGGCTGCAGAGTGCTGAGGGTCCGGATCAAGCTTGTTTCTGTACACCTTCTCTGTGGTTCGCCTATGAAACAGAACTGAAGGACTGTAACTTCCATGCCCAGGAATGTTGAAATGGCGTCCCGCAGGTTTATCCTCATCATTCTAATCATCTCGTAAATGGGTGGCAAAATGGTCGCTCAGACGTTTGCCGTTCTCGCCGATGTAGAGTTTGTTCCGGCAGTGCTTTCACCAGGTAGCCTATACCAGGCTTCTACTGGTGCATAATGAGTGCATCACACAATCCAATCCTTCCACAGGAACTTGATCTTTAAATCTAGGCAAAGGTAGGAGCAGGTCCTGCATCTCAGTCTATCACACCTGCGGGGCAGGAGAGCAACTGAACCAGTTCTCAGATGGCTTTGGATGAGCCAGTCATGCAGATCAAGTTCAAGGACATGGAAGTCATAGTCCTTCAGTTATGTTTTGTGGACAAACCACAGAGAAGGTGTACAGAAACGAGCTTGATCCTGACCCTCGGCACTCTGCAGCTCAAAGGTCTGAACACCTGCACAGATCATACTCGGTTTTGATTTAACATCATCAGTCTATATCAGGAACCTGTCAGGGCCTTTTACTTGGAATATACCCAAGGTAAGCAGAAGTGAGTTTGAGAAATACTTGGCAAAGGAAGAACAGAAAATTGGCCAGAAGTGGTCATAGCTGGAGAAGACAGCCCAGGACAGAGGAAGATGGATCTCTCCTAATGAAGGCTTCAGGGACATGTAGAAACTGAAGTGGGGGGGGGGGGGGGGGGTGTAAGTAAAAAGTCCCATGAGGCCGTGTTCTCTAATTTAGGCAGTTGCTTCTAGGGAGCAACAAAGGCAAAAGATGATTTTGTAAAATGGCAAAGGTGTAAAGAGAACCTCTGATTGACCTCTGAAACTAGAGATAAAGAGATAAAAAAAAAAAAAAATACCAAAAATTGACATAGTATAGAAAGAACAGTGAAATTGAACTTCAGGCACTTATCAAGACATTTCTTAGAGCAGTTTGGCTCACAAAGGTAAAAGAATTACCTCACTTACTACATAAACAATGCAAGTTGCCCTGAGATGGAGGTTGACCAACTTCCACTGTGTCATGACTCCACCATGTAGAAGAGAGGCTCACAGCTACTATTAGTTAGTAACCCTGCCATTGGGTCATGCTTAATACCAATTTTTACCCTCAAATATCCTTCAAAATTTCCAAGTCAAAACGTCACAATCAAGTGATTCCTTTGTATAATAAAATGCTCTAACAGTCAAGTTTGGTGCAGGGTCTCTTATTTTCTCCAATGGTATCAATACCAGTTCCACATAATTTGGGTTAATAAGGTTGTTTTTACCATAGATGCTTGACAGATTACAATGAAAAAATACCTCTCTCTGTAAAATACAAAATGCAGACCATCTCTTTTTGTTGAGATGCATTAAGTGAAAAATTGTCCTATATACCTAGTCTAGATACATCTTTATAAAATGAGACTCAATTTTCAGGGAAGTGTTGGCTTGGGAGTGTGTGAACTAAAAGTCCGTCTTGAAACACCCAAATCTTGTACTCAGCACTGAAATGACCACCAAGAGCAAACCCATGAAAGAGTTAACTTACTTTACTGCCGTTTTCCTGTCATAGCATTCAAAACAAGCAATGACTCATTCACCTGTTAGGAACACATTCAAGAGCCTCTCATCACTCAGGCACAACAAAGAAATTGTATACATCTGAAAGAGTGTAAGATGGTCTATATTTCATGAAAATAAAGATAATATTCTCTCAGGAAAAACTTATTACCATGAGGGTCTTTTTGAGCAACATCACAGGTTTGAATTAATTTTGAAACGCGTTTAATATCACCATTAAAAACGCTTTCGTGCAGAGGAAAATCAACTGCACTCGACGCCATCTTTATTTACAAATCAACTAAACAACAATTAGCCCCAGACACTGTTGTTCCTCGATTTGTAATAAATATTTGCCTTAATTCATGAACAAAATGTCTTAATAAATTTTTTTCGATAGTATTATTGCTTTTGAAGCGAAAAATTATCTTTGAAACTCAACTTTAGTTGTATTTAGATTATTTTTTACTAAGAACTTTGAAAGAATACGAGGAAGTCCCTTTTCATAACATAAAAAATCATAACAGGAAATGCAAAGATGTTTGTTTTGATTGAAAGAAATCTCAGTTCTGCAAAACAAATCGGAACGCAATGGAGTCGTTGCTTTCCATTATTTCTTGAGTTACCTTTTACACCCTATCCCATTTGATGCTGAAAGAAAACCTTCATCTTCCAGGTAGACCCTCTGCTACCACAACCGCAGAAAATCAGGCTAGACTCATGAAAGAGCACAAAACTTTACCACACTATCTCTGATGTTTGGTGGTGCTTATGTTTCTTCTTCTTCTTCTTCTTCTTCTTCTTCTTCTTCTGCATATTAATGGGCACCATCAACAAGTTGATAATTTTGCCATGATTCGGAGGAAGGGTTACAATCTGACATGCCTGCATAAAATTATTCACACAAACAGCCTTTCCCGAGGTTTCTAGCTAAGAGGAAAACAAGGGGGCTCTCATCATCTTTCATTCTTCTCCTCCACCATTCACCTATAGAATGAACTGCATACTGTGTCACCAAGAGAGAAGGGACAATCATTACAGGGTTTTTTTTTTTTATGTTTGATCGGAGTGAATCGTTCCGCGTTTTTTTCAGCAGAAATCATTGTCAGTGACATGAGGGTTTATTGCTGAGCTTAAAATTATTTTTCTAGAGTGGCGGGTGGCTCAGTTGGTAAGCCCGCTGTCCTGGCAATGGCCAGGCGAATTGGTGCTGTGGCAGCTCTTGGGTTTGATTCCCTCCTCTGACCACTTCCTGATTTTTCCTTGTTTCTTTGGCTTTGACTCACCTCACACTATTTTCTGTTTATTTTCATTAATGAACTGCTGCCTGTGGCTGTAGAGACCATATCTCCAACTGGCTTCAGAAGAATCATCTCTAGTTAAGTTGTAGTATTTTATCCTATGATTGGAAATGTCTCAGTACTCATCCTGATAGTCGATGTGAAATGTAGATTGATTTTCCAGCTATGGAGACTCTAAAAAAAAGAATAAGAACAAGGACTGTTCCTGAGTCTGTGTAACCAACCGCTTAAGAAAGAACAGACGATCAGAACTCAAAAATGATTTTATCACAATTTAGATTAGATTCTCATCAACAATCATTCTTCCTCTCTGCATTTTGCCTCAGGAATGAAATCCTAACTGAGTCTGTAGAGACTGGTTCTCCTTCCAGGGGAGAATGTGGCAGAGAGGCACCGTGCTCGCCTTTCTTGTGAAAGGTCCTGGGTTTGACTCCCATGATCAATGAAAATTTTTCCAGTCAATTTCTGGTCAGTTGTCACTCCCTCGTGACATAAAGACGGCCGGAAACCCCTTAAATCTAAAAGCTGGAGGTTTGAGTCCCACGAATAGCAAAAAAAAATAAAAAAATGCCAGGCCGTTTTCTGGTCATAAGCCACACCATGATCATAAGTAGGAGAGATCAAGCATCCAGTTCTATTGGAGACTGACGATAAAGTACGAGGTCTTGTGTGCTTACATTGCTCACATTAAAGATCCCTTGGTAATTGAAATTGAAAAGAGTAGGCCACAAGGCCATTGTTAGGGCAAAATTCCAAATTAATCTCTGCCAGGGCATGGTGGTCTAACTGGTAAGGCATTGAAATTCCATGCTGAAGAGTGTGGGTTTGATTCCTGCTACTTACTTCCAAAAAGGACAGTGGTTTAAGTTGATTTTTATTATGTCCACAAAAGCATTGTTTATTTGCAGACCATATGAAACAAAAATTAGGTGTTTCTGTCTTTATTAGCACTCACATTTTTTTTTTTTCAGGTCTGCCAGTATCATAGTCATATAGACTCAAGATGGGATCTGCGGGCGGTGTTTATTTCCCATTGAATCAGCCTGAGGCATGTTTTGGAGGCTGTCCAACTTGTTTACTCCTCATTCTCATTCACACACGCTTTCGCAGCTATGACAGACGGGAAACCATCAGAGAAACTTGGGCAGAAAAAAACTCTTTAGAAGATTCTGTGGTTGTGTTGTTTGTTGTAAGTGAAAAACTAGACAAAGGGGATCTGCCAGGATACAAGAATACCCTTGAAAGAGAAAGTAAGCTTCACCAAGATATTGTGCTTGTTGAGTCAGATCAAAAGGAACAATTTGCACATTTGTTTGTGCCATCAGGTGTTTGGGTTAAGCAGTACTGCCCTCATGTCTCATATGTGCTGAATATTGTTGACAATAGCATTGTGGATTTGGAGAAATTAGTGCCATTTTTAAAGTCATTTCATTCATCAAATGCACCACAGTTAATGTGTGACTATTTGACACAAAACGACTCCATTATTTTCAATGTTAATCCCCCCAAAAACGAAGGCTTCTGCAGCAGCTCAGCATTTCTTTCTGTCCCTCGTATATTAGGATTGTTGGCTCATGAGGTGCAAAGGTATCGAGAAAGTCTGAAAGAAGCATGGCTTAGTGAAATTTGTTTGCATGCAGGAATTCAAATATCAAAAAGTAAAAAGCTGTTCTCAGGGAATCGAAAGAAACCATCTATGCTAAAAGACTTCATGAATTCAAACTACATTGACAGCGAAGTGATGGTAGCAGTGGTGAGTAGTAATATTCCTGACCGAGAGTCCATTTTGATGCATCAGACTTGGCAACTGATTCAGTCTCATCGAATTCAAAGTTTTCACAAAAACCAAATTATGCACAACCCACCAGCAGAGTCAGGAAGCATTATCATGTTTGCATCTATTTTAATGTTAATTGATTTTTCAGTCATATTTTTTATCTTTGCTTTCATTTTTTGTAAACGTAAGAGGAAGTTCTGAGAAGAAGAAAAATTGACGGATCATCATGTTTCCTTTTTTTTTATCTTTTAAATGTTAATTGGGTTTTCATTTTCAGTTATTTGTATTTTAACCTTTGCTTTCTAGACAAGTTGTCAAGTGTCAGACAATCCTAAAGATATTTTAATGCAATTTCTTTTCATTTATAAGCTGTCGGTCCATAAAAAAAGAAATTCTAGACGGTTCAGAAGCGAGCATTTACAGGCTGGGATAGCTTTCCAAACTTCTAATAAGAACAAAAATTCATTCCAGAGCTCGGTTTTGTTTCAAGTAATTTCGTCATAGCAACAGTTTGTTAGGTTGATTTAATTCATATCCAATTTCAGCATCATTTTCCATTTATTTTTATCCTTTTAACTTTTATCCAAGGGGTAAATTATCATTGTCTAATGCTGTGAGTTAGTGGGGTCTGGGTAGAGGGCGCGAGTGCTGTGCAAGTGCCATCCTTCACATGTCATTCATTACTTAACTGTGTGTACTGTTTGTGTAGTATTAGCAAAGACTCTAAGTCTTTGGTATTAGTCCCATAGAACAACTGCTCACTCAGAGTGAGGTTTTGGCATGGGGTATTTGGGTGTTCATGGAGAGTTTTTTAAAGTGTAAGCACAATCAAAATGCTTTGTTAATTTATGAGTATACATTATTTTTCCTGCATTTGTGTTTTCATACTGAATAAAAGTATTATTTTTTCTCTTTCACATTTAATATTCTCTGTAATCTTGGGCAGTAAGTGAGTGTCCCTGGTGGTCACTTCCACTTCTGTTTTATTTTCTTTCATTTCTTTTCTTTTGTATCCAGTTTTTATTGTCTTGTTTGAGTTTCAGTGGCCATTCCTTCTTTCATGCCTTTTGGTACATAGCATCAGGGTCAAAAGTTTGATGTTTGGGCGGTTGGTGGGTGTCCCTGGTGGGCACTTCTGCTTCTATTTATCACCTTTTACTTTTAACTAATGTTATCATCTTACTTCTTCCCCTTTTCTTTTGTGTCCTGTTTTTGTTGTCTTGTTGGCTTTATTGGTCACCCCCTATTTCATGCCTTCATGTTGGACCTAACTCCAGGGTCATGAATCAGACCAACTGAACAAAGTCGAGAGCAAATTTCCTATGGGGTAAATAATAAACGTATATCAAATGTCAATTACTTCAACTTTCACTGACAAGGCATCACTTTGGAGAGAGGAACCCCAAGGTTATTTGTTGCCTATTGGGGGGAGGGGGCAGTTGCTAGATGTCCCTAGTGGGCACTTCTACTTCAGTTCTCTTTTACACTGAAGCTATCGTCTCACTTTTTACCCTTTTCATGTATTGTGTGTCCTGTTTTTGTTGCCTTGTTTGGTTTTCAGTAGTCATCATGCCTTTTGGTAGTACATAGGTCCAGGGTCATAAGTCAAACTTTCTGGGTACGTACTACCGTACACAAAGGAAGTTTAAAGATCCTGGGTCTCCTGGACCAAAATGCTGTTATGGGTGATGGCCACTGTTTATATTTGTAAAGAGAGATTCTATTTATTGTCATTGTAAATCATCTCAGCGGGTGGCGGATGTCCGTGGTGGGCACTTCTACTTCAGTTTCTTATCTTTTACACTGAAGCTATCGTCTTACTTTTTCCCCTTTTCTGTTATGTCCAATTTTTGTTGTCTTGTTTGCAACAAGTTTTACGTACTGAGTAATTTTGTACACAAAGGGGGCTAAAAGCACTTCCTGTACCATACTGTTGTCATGAGTGATGGCTATGGCTTATCTTTGTAAGGAGAGACAATATTTTTTGTCCTTGTAAATCATCTGGCTATGGTTTTGATATTTTTTGAGAGATGATATTTATTTTTTAGTGTAAGTCATCTCTCTGCTGTTCGTGGTTTGATCTATTCCCTCTTTGAACTAATTCTATCATATTGCTTTCCTCTTGGCTCCTCTATGACCCTCAAGTGTCATGGGGCCCTAAAATAACCAATAAACAATAAAAAACCCCAAAAACAATAAAAAATAGAAGGCATACCCAGTATCCAAAGTTTTATAAAAACCTTGAATTTTTATTGAAATTATTCAAAGTTTGATTCATACTATCACATTCAGCATTTAAGTCATATTAGCCCCCAAAGGCAACATAAGAATAGGATGTACAAGCTTACACAGGTGACAGACTATCACCATAATGATTACAGAAAAGAAAGAAAGAAAAAAAAATCACACAGGCACTCTATGTTCAGGCAAATACTGTATTAATATTATTGCTATCATTGTGAAATGGAGTGTGCGATTTATTTAAAATCAAGGCCAGTACTCAGACATGCCAACCCAAATTTTGGCTCAGAGTAATTTCAGACACCAGTCACAGTAATTTCAAAGCTCAAAGAGTAA
>JBCIKM010335169.1:0-10000 GCA_039654465.1 Melibe viridis
TGTGTGTGTGTGTGTGTGTGTGTGTGTGTGTGTGTGTGTGTGTGTGTGTGTGTGTGTGTGTGTGTGTGTGTTTCGATGTTCCTTATGTATTTTTGTGTATTTATTTATTTATTTATTTATTTATTTATTTATTTATTTATTTAATATATTCATTTATTTATTCATTCATTCAATCATTCATTTTTTTCTTTCCTTCATTATTTATTTACTTATTTGTTTGTTCGTTGTTAGATTCCTTTGTCGGTTCTTTCGTTCGTTCTTTCGTTGGTTCGTTGGTTCGTTGGTTCGTCGTTCGTACGTTCATTCGTGTGTCTATTGGTCTATTGGTCTATTTGGGTATATGTGTATTTGTGTATTTGTTGTTTTGTGTATTTAATATTTTGTGTATTTGTTGTTTTGTGTAGTTAATATTTTGTGTATTTGTTGTTTTGTGTATTTGTTGTTTTGTGTATTTGTTGTTTTGTGTATTTGTTGTTCCGTGCATTTTTTTGTTTTGTGTATATTTTTTTATGTATTTCATGTTTTGTGTATTTCTTTTTTGCCTATTTATTCAATTATTTATATTATTCTTCATTTAAGTAAACAGATATTTAATTATTGCTAATTTTTAAAAGGGGGGGGGGGCGGCGGTTAAGGCCCTTTGTGTTGAAGGAGGGGGGGGACTTAAATTCTGTCCCCCTTTTTTATCTACTTTAGTGAAATCGTTTTCTGATTGCGGTGTTTGTGTTTGGTCGTGCTGGGTTTTCGTTTGTTTGTTTCATTGCATCAGACCAACATTACCTCTTGATCAGATTTTCAAGCCCTTGGTGGTTTTTTTTTGTTTGTTTGTTTGTTTTGTTTTGTTTTTTGTTTATAATTTCCATACAGAGATTCGGTTCTCAGTCAACTCGGGGCCTGTCTCGAATGGGAGTGTCGTCTCTGTGGTGAGAGGAGAGGTTGCCATCAATTGCGGCATGGCTCGTGGCAGCGTACCATCGGGGACGAATATGACTGTAGCATGCCCCGGCTTTGGTGCCGAGTCAGAGCTGGGCTCCAATGCTGTCCTCCAAAGGATTGTCGACCAAGAGATGGATGGAGTTCAATGTTTTTGCTCTACAATACATTCCTCCCCATGCTACCAAGATTCAGAGAAATATTTTAATTTCCAAGTGGTCTGTGAGTTTCATTACAAGCTTCTCCACTGCTCTCATGTACAAATTTTATCACACAGAGAAGAAGGAAAATTTTATTCTGACAACTTTTATCTCAGTTACCCCTCTATAATTGAAAGAATAACGCATTATTTGTATCTCTATTAAACCATTTTTGCATCAAGATTAGTCTAATAATAAAGTCCATGATATCTGGATAAACTTTATGCTTAAAAGTAGAGCAAAGGTGTTTTAAAATGGAAATTAAACATCATGCTCATAGTGACCAATTCCACAATTTCGGAAATGAACCATTGCCTAGAGATAGTCACGGCCTTGGGGAAAATAGAAGGGCTGTGACTGAAGTCATGTGTGGCTGGAATGGAATCAATCAATGTAATCTGGGTTGTTGTTGTTGTTTTAATCAGACGAACCGAGCCAGGTGACTGCAGGACCCGAGGGGTTTGAGGAGACAGCTCGGTGTTTGACACAGGAGGCCGTGACCTTTGACTTCTACTGTGAAATACAAAAGAATGATACGAGTGCTGAACCCGTCGTCGCAGTCCAATTTGTGGGAGGTACACAAGGTGATTTGACCCCTCGGACTATTGACAGATCTGACCCCGAGGTCATCAGGTACAACTTCACCTTCACACCCACAACAAAAGGTCTTCTGAAGGCACAGTGTGGCCGTCAACCCCAAAGACAACAGTCTGACAGCAGCTGAGCAGTTCGAGTTTCCAATTTACGGTTTGTTAATGTTTCGTTATTAGATATTCACGGGATAATCTAGACAACGCTTTACAAGATTATATCAATAGAAAAGCTGCTAATGTGTAAACATTGGGAAAAAAGTAGAATATGATTCTCTGATTTGACGGTAAGAGAATGTGAATGCAAAGAAATGGTGAAATGAAAGAAACAGTATAAAAGGAACAAAACAAGAATTGCTGGGGAACTGTCGCCTGTTGCATTTATTTTAACACGTATAGTCCTTAAATCAGCCGTAGACCGACAGCACAAAGTTATCGCTTGAACGTGTTTCCTTGGATGTATTTACACCACATAGCCTCCCACGGAACCCCCTGGCATCACCATCAGGAACGGACAGCCAGTCTCTGACGCAAGCACCGTGGACGTAGGAGGAGAACAGTTGGACATGATGTGTGAAGTAAAAGGGGGCGTGCCATCCTACATGAACGTCACTTTGGACTGCCCTGGTTTTGCGGCCAACACTTCCTACGGCACACAAGTGTCCCTCAGTCTTGACGTTGACAGAAAGATGAATGGAAGACAATGTCTGTGCTATGCAGACCATCCATCCCAATACTACGACAAGAAAACAAAGTTCTTTTTTAATGTTCTTTGTGAGTGTGAATCTCTAATGACCATTGATGGTATTTCACCGTGGGAATAGGTCTTGCAGCGGAAAAAAACACAAATGTTTTATGATAATTTGCGGAAAGAGGGGTTAAAGGTCACAGGGGCAAGAAGTCACAATAGCCATTGCCGGAACTACAAAAAGTCTTCTAATCAGATCGTATGAAATAATAATTAAACGGAAACCTCTCAAGGTCTTTCTTAGTTGTCTCTGCTATTAAATGTATATTATTCCTGTTGTAATAAACTCAAATCCGATTTGTCAAATAACCATTGAAACGAATGTTGTGACTTCTTGCCTCGAGTTCACCAACCTGCGCTGCTAGTTTGGACGTGGCTTTCACTTTATAAATTAAATTCATTTGGTTGCGTGTTTTTCCAACAATTCTAACATTCGAAGGATGTCGGTCGACGTCAGCTCCGAATTCGAGTTCGTTGGGTAGGGGTAAAAAAATAATGACAGGGCTTTGGTTTTGGATGGTGTGTCTGGAAACGCCACACTGAAACCCAGTAGAGGAACCATACAATGTCAACAGAATGCAGTAGACCCTGTGACGAACAGCTGTGAGTGCACACAAGGTGGTACTAACACTGACGTGCCAAGACCAGAATGGGTTCTATTATAGGAACAAGGGGCTTGAGAAAAAACGATAACCTCGTGCAAACTAATGCAGGAAGAATCTTTTTGACATATGTTACCTCCTCATAAATGTTTGTTGTATTAACAACCATCAAACCAATGCCCTGCTCAAATAAGGCGATATAAAGCAGTCCGGCGTCAAACCTAGACTGTCCACTCGACGAGTTCCTCCACAAGACTGAGAGAGAAAGTCCAAGGCACCCTGTTTGTTCCCATTTACTCATATTTGATGTGTTTACTAATCAGTTAAACGAATTCTGTAACTTCTCGCACCCTAATTCAGTGTTGAGGCTTCAATCGCTCTGCTCCTCCTACTCGTGCACGACCTGACAAGTTAAAATGCACAAACACTTAACGCTGCTATAAAGGGGGTTTAGATGTTTTATTGTGTTGTTTTTTTCGTTTCGGTTTAAAGCAGCCTGATAACTCATCGTATGAATTGTCCAAATCTTGGAGTGTTTAAAAGCATGTATGCTTCAGCTGTTTTACAAACTAATCTTTGAGGAAATCCTTTTGATGATCTGTTTTTCTCAACCATGAAGTATCCTTTTTTTCTAAAAAAAACAAAAACAAAACATTTCCCCAATTATTGTTTCATTTTAACCCTGTCAGGAGTCTGCGAAACTCACTAGATCGACATAAATGGATTTTAGATTTACACCTCCAAGTTCATGTCATTCAGTGCACAGTTGTTCATCTTCTGAAAAGAACGATCGTGGTCAATTTTTAAAGTCCACCATGTGATACTCTATCATTTTTTACATTTAAACGATGTGTGTGGATGTTTGGGAAGGGGTCTTACGGAAGTTACGACACGCTATGACATGGGACGAGGCAAAGGTACAAGCCATAGACAGGGATAGGCGTGGAGGGATGTTGTTGAGGTCCTGTGCTTGACAAGGGGTGGAGAGGATTAAGTTGTTAAGTAAGTCACAGAATTCGTATCGTCACAGAAAAAGATTTTGTTTTCACCAGATGGACCAACCAGCGTGACTGCAGGACCTGACGGGTTTGAGGAGCGAGCTCGATGCTCGAATCAAGAAGAAGTTACCATCGACTTTTACTGTGATGTCCACGAAACTGATGTGAACCCTCCACCCAATGTCAAGGTCAGTTTTCCTGGAAGTAAGATTGGTGACCTGATGACATCTGATGTGGACATGCCTGACCCTGGGGTCATCAGGTACCACTTCACCTTCACACCCACAACAAGAGGTCTTCTGAATGCACAGTGTGTGGCCGTCAACCCCAAAGACAACAGTCTGACAGCAGATGTGCAGTTTGAGCTTCCCATATACGGTTTGTTTGCCTTGTTTGACCGTAGTTTCTTTGAAATAACAACCAGAAATTTTAATAGAAACTGACATTTCTGAAATATATTGAAACAAAACAAACACACAAAATTACTTAATTGACATCTAGAAACTAAAATCCCGAAGAACTAACAATGAATCCAACAGTCACCAAAAGTCAGCATTATGTGAAGTTTACTTTATTGAAATGGTAATGACGAGGACTTGACCATGCGACAGAATAAACATCGAGACAGCCAATGACTTAGAAAAAGCTAAACAGAACAAAACCCGGATGACAAACAAACTAACAAAAGAAAGAGAGACAAAAAGAATGGGAACAAAGAAACAGGTCAAGGTTATTATACAAGCTGTCCTTTCTCTATTCTCCGATAAATAATCGAAATAGCTAGAAAAAAAGTTATTTTAAAAGATAGAAACACCGGTCATTTGCCAAAATTTTGAAAATTATCTAGGTTTTGTTGTAATCATCATCATCATCATCATCATCATCATCATCATCATCATCATCATTATCATCATTATCATCATCATCATCATCATCATCATCATCATCATCATAATCATCATCATCATCATCATCATCATCATTCAGCATGGCTCTCCTGTCCATTTCTTAATGTTGGTACTAAGTATTAAAAAATATACAGCTAACCGTGTTTCTATACTGTGACGTCATTTGAGAACTGTTATAAAAAAACGTCATGGATTTTTTACGCAAAATGTGAAATGGCCTGGTTTCCCTTATTGTGTCTCCACCACAGAGCCTCCAACAAAAACCCCTAGCATCACCATCAGGAATGGAGAGCCAGTCTCTGACGGAAGCACCGTGACCTTAGGAGAAGAACGCTTGGACGTGAGGTGTGACGTAATAGGGGGCGAGCCACCTACATGAACGTCACTTTGGTCTGCCCTGGTGTTGCTGCCAACACTTCCTATGGTTCACAAGTGTCCCTTAGTCTTGACGTTGACAAACGAATGAATGGAGCACAATGTCTGTGTTATGCAGACCATCCATTTCAATGCTACGACAAGGAGTCTCTTTTCTCTCTTAATGTCACTCGTAAGTTAAATTCTCGCGATTATTGTTTTTCTGAAATTATTCTGTTTAAGATGTAGTCAGCTCCCGAATAAAAACGTTGCCAGGTTGTTAATATGAGCAATGACTCTTGAGAATAAGCTAAGCTACTATACTCTAAAGTCTGCTTTGAGCAAATCACTATGATGTAATCATTGTAAAGGGAAAGAAAGGGAGAAAAGCCAACTAAATAACCCGGTGTTTTTTACTATCCAATTAAACAATATAAGTTTCATCAAACTTCTGGCTATTGTTTAGAACAACCAACCTTATCATAGCAGGGTGTGTTGGTTAAGTGCCAAACAGTAATATGCATACCATGGTAGTGTGTGTTTGATGAGTGCCAAACAGTAATATGCATACCATGGCAGGGTGTGTTTGGTGAGTGTCAGACAGTAATATGCATACCATGACAGGGTGTGTTTGGTGAGTGACAAACAGTAATATGCATATCATGGCAGGGTGTATTTGGTGAATGCCAGACAGTAATATGCATACCATGGCAGGGTGTGTTTGGTGAGTGCCAGACAGTAATATGCATATCATGGCAGGGTGTGTTTGGTGAGTGCCAGACAGTTATATGCACATCATGGCAGGGTGTGTTTGGTGAGTGCCAGACAGTAATATGCACATCATGGCAGGGTGTGTTTGGTGAGTGCCAGACAGTAATATGCATATTATCATGGCAGGGTGTGTTTGGTGAGTGCTAAATAGTAATATGCACATCATGGCAGGGTGTGTTTGGTGAGTGCCAGACAGTTATATGCATATTATCATGGCAGGGTGTGTTTGGTGTGTGCCAGACAGTTATATGCAGATTATGATGGCAGGGTGTGTTTGGTGAGTGCCAAACAGCAATATGCACATCATGGCAGGGTGTGTTTGGTGAGTGCCAGACAGTAATATGCATATCATGACAGGGTGTGTTTGGTGAGTGCCAAACAGTAATATGCATATCATGGCAAGGGGTGTTTGGTGAGTGCCAGACAGTAATATGCATATCATGACAAGGGGTGTTTGGTGATTGCCAAACAGTAGTATGCGTATCATGGCAGGGTGTGTTTGGTGAGTGCCAGACAGTAATATGCATATCATGGCAGCGTGTGTTTGGTGAGTGCCAGACAGTATTATGCATATCATGGCAGGGTGTGTTTGATGAGTGCCAAACAGTAATATGCATATCATGGCAGGGTGTGTTTGTTGAGTGCCAAACAGCAATATGCATACCATGGTAGGGTGTGTTTGGTGAGTGCCAAACAGTAATATGCATATCATGGCAGGGTGTGTTTGGTGAGTGCCAGACAGTAATATGCATATCATTGCAGGGGGTGTTTGGTGAGTGCCAGACAGTAATGTGCATATCATGGCAGGTGTGTTTGGTGAGTGCCAAACAGTAATATTCATATCATGGCAGGGTGTGTTTGGTGAGTGCCAAACAGTAATATGCATATTATGGCAGGGGGTGTTTGGTGAGTGCCTAACAGTAATATGCATATCATGGCAGGGTGTGTTTGGTGAGTGCCAAACAGTAATATGCATATCATGGCAGGGTGTGTTTGGTGAGTGCCAAACTGTAATATGCATATCATTGCAGGGTGTGTTTTGTGAGTGCCAAACAGTAGTACGCATATCATGGCAGGGTGTGTTTGGTGAGTGCCAAACAGTAGTACGCATATTATGGCAGGGTGTGTTTGGTGAGTGCCAAACAGTAATATGCATATTATGGCAGGGTGTGTTTGGTGAGTGCCAAACAGTAATATGCATATCATGGCAGGGTTTGTTTTGTGAGTGCCAAACAGTAATATGCATATCATGGCAGGGTGTGTTTTGTGAGTGCCAAATAATATTATGCATATCATACACACGTGTTTGCCTGCACACATTAAAATTAAGAGCAATAAAACTCAAGAATATTTTTGAACAAAAAGGACTGTGTGCAAAGCTTGAAATTTTGCATCCCCCTTAGTTTTCCTCTATTCAGGTTCCAGCCAATCGGATAATAATAATAATAATAATAATAATATTTGAATTTTTAGAGCGCCAGCGTCCATTTCAAAGATGCTCACTGGCGCTTTACAAAGAAATCATAATATCAGTAATATGCATTTCTGTTAACTGCCAATGACAATCTCCACGTCCTTGAGAATGTGACGTCTTCTGTTGTGCTTCCAGACATGTGTCTGCAGCCGTTATGACATCACCATCGTCATCAACCGCCCCCCCCACCCCAACCCTCCTCCCCCGCCAACCGCTCTTGATGTGTCTTTTTTTTTAAGAAGACAATGTTATAAAATTATAAATACAGTTTAGGAGGGGGGTCTTCAAAATATGGGGCATATGGCAAAATGGTGACGGTTGATTCACCACCTGATATGATCCGAGCATGGAGTACGCCATGCTAATATGATTTATCTAGCAAATGATGCTTTCTCTTTTTTTCTTTGGGGGGGGGGGGGGGGGTGAGAGGGAGGTTCGCCTCAAATGCCTTTTTCTGGAGAAAAGCTTATGACCCTCGTGTGTCGTGGGGTCCTAAAACTTCCAATAAACAAACAAAAAAAAGGTCAAGTACAAAATTTGTCGAGAAGACATTTCCACTTTGCCAGTGCCGGATTTGCATGTCTGCGGTTTGTGACAAAACGGGATGGAGGAGTGACTTCGTTTGCCAGGCACAGGCATTTCCCCGAAAAGAGGCTCCTATACATGGCTATGTATTTTGTGGAACACCGTTACATTCTTAGGTTTGGCCATTGCGACTTCTTGCACTTATGACTTTAACCCGCCCCCTCCCTTTTTTCCCTGGTGGATTTGCAGTAATGAATTTGAATTAAATTTGAGGTAATTACATT
The DNA here is from genome assembly GCA_039654465.1 of Melibe viridis. NCBI lineage: Eukaryota > Metazoa > Mollusca > Gastropoda > Nudibranchia > Dendronotidae > Melibe > Melibe viridis. The sequence goes on from JBCIKM010335169.1 coordinate 8,388, forward strand.
TTTCCCCCTTTCAGACGGGCCAAGCAGCGTGGCGACAGGACCAGAGGGGTTTGAGGGCCAGGCCCTGTGTGCCAGGAATGCCGGAGCCCCCATCAGCATGCACTGTGACGTCAGCAAAGACGATGCCAACCCGCCACCACACGGCTGCAGTTTCCCGAAAGCTCTCACAGTGACCTTGAGCCTATCAGTATTGACACAACCTCATCAGACACCATTTCACCTTCACAACCACCACCACAGGGAGCCTGCCTGCTCAGTGTCTTGCCGTCAACCCCAGTGCTGAAGACATTGTCGCAATCAAGCAGTTCAAGTTCTTGATCTGTGGTTAGCCATTTTATCAATTGTATGGCAACAAGTTTGTTTTCACACAGATTTTTCACCATTTCATCATTCCAGTTCTGTTCTTTTTCCACCAAATCTTGTTCGGAGCTGACCCACTTCAAAGTTAACACCTTTCCCTACAACTATTATACACAGGAATTTAAAACAACCAAACAAACAAACAAAGAAAAACAACATGCAATTTTCCAACTTCCCACTTAGGCGTTACAAATCTGATTGAAAATAACATGAGACACAATGATCATATTTATGACGATGTCAATGTTACTTACTACTGGTTGTTGATCAGACAATGTTGTCTCTGTCCGACATCCGTTGGGTTTGATGCCATCATACCAAGAATGGAAATATGATTGTTGGATTTTTATTATATTTCACTATCTCTTTTTTATTGTTTTTATATTTTTTTTGCATATCTATATTTCAAATATTCAGCAAAAACCTGGAGGATTGTATCTCTTCACATCAACGGGAATAAACAGTCTAATCGTGTCAGTCGTTATAACTGGAGAAGATGAAGATCGAATATTCAGACCAGTTCTAAGACAATAACAACTTGCTTTGCTCTGTTGTATAGTCGCATATTGCATAATAAGGAGCTACAAAGTCGTCGGTGGTGTGCTTGAACCATGAGTTTGTTTGTTTGTTTGTTGTTTGTTGGGTTTTTTTGTTTGTTTGTTTTTGTTTGTTTTTTTAGGGGGGGGTTGGGTTTTTTGTTTTTGTTTTGTTTTTGCTGCTGGTTCACTTTGTATTAGCCTTAACATAAGAGACATTCTGCTGCCAATGCTTGGTGTCTCAGATTGTCATGTTAGCAGGCTTATTACTTCTCTTTTAAAAGACATTTTTTTCTTTGCTCAGCGAGTCGCGTTTACGGTTATGATAACTGTGATATGTATGCCTTTTTTGTAACATATTTCAATATTCATGAAGTTTGTTGTGCATTATTTACATAAACATAGCATAATGATCTACAAAACAAATTGTTGGTATACCATCAGACAATAATTAGGATCGAGATAGATTATTTCTGCACACTGTCTTTGTGTCCTCATAAAGAGAAAGGGTAACTTCTCATGTTCCTATTTACCTATTTGTGTTTTCCCCCAGATCCACCCCGAGTGCATATGTTCTCAGTCAACTCAGACAGTTCAGAGGTCACCGTAGTTGCAGAGGTCAGCGTGCCCATCCTGTGCGAGGCAGAAGGATTTCCAACCACAAACATCAGCGTCCAGGCAGTGTCTTCCCCGGAGCCTCTGCAGGCTCCAGTCAGC
>JBCIKM010335391.1:0-11326 GCA_039654465.1 Melibe viridis
ACCTCCAACCAAAACTACGTCTTCCTAACTCGTGTTGCTTCGGTGTTCATTAGACCAAGACTCGACTCTTATCTCAGGTTCGAGTAATTCACTAAAGCAGAGGTGTTCATGGGACTCGAGTAATTACTCGAGTAACGCCCTGGCCTACAATTCACTTGCTGATTTGTAAGAGTCTGCACTGCTTAGATATTCATCAAGGCTGTTTTGATATATATGCATGGCATTCCTTGTCTAAACTCAACTTTAAAAGGTTTATGCTCATTTTCTTTGCATTGGCTTTCCTTATTGGTCTCCATATTCTACATCAGTCTATTTCCAAATTCATTTGACTAGTCTGTGGTCTGTTGTTATTATTCCAGTTATCTATGTCTTTGTTGGAATATGACATAATCTATTTGATTGTAAATATTTAAATGTTTAAATGTTACATTTTAAAAAAATATTTAAATCGACCTTAATGAGAAGATTACTAAGAAGATAATTAAAAATGAAACATGGTTGCAGCAGAAAATACAAATTCAAATGTAAAAACTTACAGGAACTGTGAAACCATAACTGTTTTCAATAAAATGTGACAGATCAGAGTCCAGCAATTTACTTGGGGTCACAAAATACTCAGGCAAACTGAAGAAAATTAAAATCAGTGGTTCAGAAATTTTAAAATAAAATTTAAAAAAATAAATAAATAAACAACATAAAAATCTTCATAGAGGTTACCACTGGGAAGTGACTTCTTTTTCTTATTCATACTCCAAACTATACATACAATAATGACAAAATATTGAAGGCATTTTATGATTTAGAGTCTAGTCACATTCTGGATGTCGTCAAAAATTATTTTATAAATGGAAAAATACAGCTATCACTGTAAGTAGAAAAAAAAAAAAGGTATCTTTTTCTTTCCCCAAAGGGTGAATCGGTTAAATGGGGTTTTGTGTAAAAGCCTTATAATTATAATAACTTTAGTCTGAAGCCTTCTTCAGGCAGCCTATATTCACCACCCTGGCATTTTCTTATCATATAACGCTCAAACCTTTTGAAGAGAGGACAGTTTTCTTTTAAGTCCTGAGATTGAAAAGAGAATTGATTTGAAAAAAAGCAATCTCTACCTTTACAGTTCTCAATGATATTTTTATACAAATAAAAAAGTTTTGCATTACCTGGAACTTTTGCAGTGTTGAACATTCACAGCTGTAACTCTCCACATTGCAGAGCACTGGAGTCTCTCCAATTCTTTATTCCAGTCCTCTTCATTTTGGAAGCTTGGTTTCACTGCGATTCAAATGGAAGTCCCCAAAAATTTATGACCTGTGTTACATATTGAAGTTTTAAATATAATTGCAAATTGTCAAAAAATTAATTGCCAGCTTATTCAAATTCAGATGTCATGTTAGCCTTGAAATTAAATGCACAGGTCTTCTGACCTCTGGAAACGTGTGATCACTCCTTCGAAAAGCTCAGCATCAATTTGACATGTCTCATTTTGCACAGTCGTTTTGAGCAGCTGAATTGTCCGCATAATGTGTCAGAGCACTCTATCCTTAAGATATGCCCACAGAAAATTGTTTAAAGGATAAGCATGGGGAATACAAGCACCACTCTTTGATTCTTTGAAATCACCCTGGTCTGCAAGTTATGATAAATGTTAGAGAAGTAATGGCTAAATAGATCACATTCCTTGCATGAATCTTGCCATTGAAACAGTAGTATAGTTTGTCAGAGAACCACATGTTGCTAATCCAAGTGACATTTTCCTAGTGAGCCAGCCGGGAGCAAGGACACATTTACAAAAGATCAAAGTTTGCGATTTAAGACTTTCTCATAAAAAATAACCATGATGGATCTTGAAGTTTATAAAATTTAATTGCATTTGAAACAGAATCTTATTTTTTTTTCTCACACTTATAGGATGCATGGTACTAATGGTACAACTGATTATAAACAAATCATGCTTTGAAAAGGTGGAAACAAATCTAATTCATGAACCGGAATTTCACCTTTGAATCTGCCATTCTGACCGAAATCATATGCAAAGAGAAGATCCTCTTTCAAAGGAAAGCAATGGTGCATGATGGCATCTGTCACTTGTCTGCTTTGATCTTTGTTAGTGAATTTGAAACCAAATACATGAACTTGAAAATCCTGTGAAAGTGTAAAACATAAACCAATTAAAAACTGATTGAAAAGCATTCACCACATCAGCTCTCAGTGGTAAAGAAAGGAAAAGTCAATTTCATTCAACCATATACAGAGTTAATCACTTTTCTCTATTTGCAAAATTGTAAGAGCTATTTAAAAAAAAAAAAAGCATAAAGAAAAGATAATTTAAATAATTTCAATCTCAAAACATTTTGTCCATGAGACCAATGAAATCAATGAGGACCAAGACATTGAAATTCTCAGGTGAATCAATGAGAGAGTTGGCACCTTGCAATGAATTTCCAGGTATTTGATGGAGGATGAGATTCTGTCCCCAGGAGAAAGTCTTTTCTTCCTCGTGCCTGAGCCCACTGGGAGGGGAGGGGAGGGGGTGAGGTGGAAGGGGAAAGAAGAAAATATTGGATCCCTCAAACACCTGAGATTTAAAGATTACATCAATAATTACCAGCTTTTAAAAGCTCATCTCAAACAGACTAAAATTTAAAGGAGATGTCAAATTTTCATCATCATCTGATTTCCTGCAAATCTATTTTTCCATACAAGAGAAACTGTCCCTTAAAATAGATGATTAACTCTACAAATACAACATTCAATAAAATCCAAACAACCCTGACTAGTTTCAGAAAGTGATTAGAAAGGAAATACACATATAATAAAATGTGGAGGATAAATCCACGAATTAACATTGCACACAATGGTACACTCTTTATTGTCAGTTCTTTATCTGTTAATCCTTGGTAAATACCAAATAATGCAGCTGAACAACTCTATAACCTACATCTGAAAAGCATCAAAAGCCACAACCACTACATTAAATTAATAATGATTTAATGAAACGTAAATAAGTTAATATAAAAACAGTGCAGGAATCACTGCAAACAGATTTTATTTATTGGTCTAAATCCTTGTGTAAAGTACTGTTTTTGATTCCTTTCTCAAATTAAGGCATCAAGTATTCCAATAACAAAAGACTTACCGGAATAGACAGAATCTACTGCAGTCAAAGGGACATCTGCATTTTCCAAGAGTTTGTTCCGTTGAGGATCTTTATTATTGCTATCCTGAAAAGGAAATAAAGATGCAATTCTTTAGCAGATTCTGTACAGAGATCATAATTTATTTTTTTTAAAGCTTAAGGTAGCCTCAAATTAATGTTAATACACACAGTTAACATTGTACATAAAGTGCTTCACAAATACACTATTACGGGGATGCAAATGGGCTGTGACAAAAAAGTCTGAAAGTAAGAAACTTAGGTCATTCTCCGCTCCCCCCTCCTCCCCCGCATGCACACACACACACACACACACACACACACACACACACACACACACACACACACACACACTTTAAATATTATGAACAAGAAAGGAAAGAAAAAGTTTTTATAAAGTGTGATTGATGTTTCTCTGAATGACAGAGAACCTCCATCAAGGTTCACGAATTGTTTCCATTTGCCTTGTTTGTTAACTATTTATAATGGTGACTTCCCATGAGTAATTTTTAGTAAACTTCGTCATAATCTAGTATTGTTTTTTGTCTGTATGTCTCCCCCTGTTTTCAGACTGAATTTGGAAAAATTGGACAGTAATAATTTGGAGATCTGAGTTCCAATCATGCACAAAAGTCTAAAAATTTTACAATTTTATTGGCCTGCAAATCAATAAATTCACGACAGTTGCATTGACCGACAATGCGCGCGGCCATCCCACCTCACTTTACAGCTTTGCAGATGGCACTGCATAGTGCGTGACGTGTTGGCAGAATTGCAGGGTGAGAGATGTGAGAAAGAGGGAGAGAGGATACCAGAGTACTGACCTTGGAGGACATTTTAAAAGTGCCCACGGTAGTTTACAAATGATGCAGGGCAGGCGCACAAGAAGAAAAAGACAAGTGAAAAAATTTTTTTTTTCTTTTCTTTATAAAAAAAAATGTTTCAAAGGTCGAAACTCTGATGGGGAATTTACACCCCCCATCCCATCCATCCCCCTCTCCACACTTCAAGCAAACAGTAGCAGAATTAAAATTGATCATGACTTGCAGTCTACTACTCAAGAATAAATACTTTTCTTTTGGACAGAGGCATTGCTACTTTTGCAGCAAATGGAACAAAATTTCTTGCAAAAGAAAATTAACATGATGGCAAAGACTGGATTTACAGAAGAAAAAATTCTTTGCCATGGAAATTGGATGACCAGCCCGGAGAGCCAAGATGCCATTGAACACTATTTTTATTATGAAACCTTGAAATACCTGGCAATAACACTGACAATGCATCAAAAGAAAGATCACTGCTAAAGTACCCCCAACTCACGTGTCCATCTGGATAAGAGGATTTGTCAGCTGTGACAAAGGAGATCTTGAAGTTGGTAACAAACAGGTTCCCAGAGATCCCTTGCTTCATATCAGAGAAGGGTGCAAACATCAGCACACTCCCTGCTCGAGCTACCACTTTCTCACCTGTTACAAAAAATGAAGGATAAAAAAAAAACATGCAGATACCAGTCAAAACAAAGTGAAAGTAATTTATCAATAGAGGTGCAATTTCTATCACCACACTGACTTTTTAAATCTTTTAACCTTGAACAAGACATATCTTATTTTAAAACATCAAGCAAAACTAAATAAAAAATTGCCCAAAAGATAAAGATGGGTTTAAAAATTTGCTACATTACTCAGCTTTGTATCAGTGAAATAATTTAAATTTCTGAGGATGCTCTCTCATTTCTTTGCTAATGAATGATATTGATAAGATTATTGTTTTCTCATGTATGTAATGCATATCGGAGAAATTTTGCACACAGGAGACTATTTGGTTCCATCAATTTTTCATTTGCAAAATTGTTAATGATTCATTGCTTTGTATTAAAATTACTGCCTCAAAATTCTAAGTCTATATTCTTTTTCACGAAAATGGTTACAATTGAAAATAAAGGCATTCTTCTTTTCAAAAAGAGAATAAATTTTCATGCCAAAAAAAAAATGCAAAAGCTTCATGTAACAGAAAGGTATCACTATACTGATACAAATCTGCTAAGTTATCAAATTCAAAATCAGGGATTAAATAGGACCAAATCAGGGATATCCGTGGATAATTAGTCTTAAAAAGAGCTCCCCAAAATACTATTTTAACTGTAATTTCATTGTAGTTTGTCACCGTTTTCTTTGTGGAAGCTTCCACACTCGTTGCTTTTTGCTTTCCATATCCAGCTTCCAGCAGCCTCCAGTCTATATTTTAATTGCAATGAATCAAGACACTTAATACTTATTTATATTGGGAATATCATCTCATTTTGAGCCCTCTATGATGTCAATCAATGTCACACCATAAATGGTGAACTTTGCTGAGTAAACTAAGACCAACTGTTACCAATACAGCCCGAGGCTCTGACTCTTGCTGTTTAAATCAATCAATGCTGAATTGAAAAAATATTTTTATTGTACTTTTATTTCAAGATAAGATAAGTAATTCTAAAAGAAAGCACATTAATTCAAATATATTTAAAATAAAACAAGGTCTTTTATCAAAGAAATTGAAAATCACATTTCTTTTAAACAGAATTATACATGAAAGATTACCTTGAAGCATTTTTGGCTCAAGGTGGTTGTCAAAAAAAGCAGATGCTTCTTTTTCAACTTCCTCCTGAAAAGAAAGAGAAGTATACAACATAAAAATTATATGACAAGTAGGAAAAAATCAAACTTTGCTTCATTTGGCGTCATGCTGACAAGTATCTTTTTTTTTTGTAAATTCATTTGGGTACAAAAATGACGGGAGAGGTAAAATTTATTAACTATTTGACTGTCAATAGAAATAAGCCATTACCATGTATATAAAACTGCCCCTAGGAAAAACAAAACCCACATTTGCCTAGAAGATACAAAGGGGTTTCATTTGAAGAAAAGAGGAAAGAGATTGAAACCATAGTCCAAGCTGTAGTGAACAGGAGCAGTGAATGAGAGAACCAAACATTTACTTTAACACTGATTGTGCTGCAATTCATAAAGAAATTATCTATATTTACAGACCCCCAAAAATGTGGAAATGATGTTGCAAACTGAATTTTTCTCTCCCTTGACAGTATCAGACAGGGAAGAAACAAAAGAAATGAAACCAAAATTTTCAAGCCCTTCTTGGAGGCTTTTTTTTTTTTTTAACTTATTATAAATTAAAAGCTTCAATCAATTTGAGTGTGTCTGTTGGAAAGATGTGAAACAAATGAAACAGAAAAAGGTGACATATCAGGTACGAGAGAGCTAGAGGTACATTTTTATACTGACCTCATATAATGATAATACAGTGCTCTTAGCACTTTACAATGACAAACAGCATAGAGAAACATATTTCATGAGAATTTAAGTTTGTCAGACTCAATAAGATTTTTAGGGAAACAAAGTCATATCATTTTATACAGTAGAATACCCACTCATGCCTGGTCATGTGAGGTGCATGAAGGGAAATTTCTAGCTTTGAAATATGAAAACTAGAGAGAAACAAAATCACAAATACAAAACGATGAAAGAGTGCTCTGGGACAAACAGAGGTTGCTCCCCCTGCTTTTCTTTCATACTAAAGATCCGTGGTATCTTTTATTTCAAAGACATTGTAAAGTGTGAAGCACCTTCAGACTTTCGTATAAGACGAAATAGAAATGATACTATCACATCATTATTATTTTTTGTTTTTTCGAACAATATCGTTGGAATAACTAAGTGCCAATGAAACAACATGGGGACATTGATAGCAGAGTGGTGAACTTAGCTAAAAAAATTAGCAACGCTGTATGTAAGGATAATTTAAATGGATGATACAAATGATTTTAATAAAAATAGTCTTCAGTTCCACTCTTCAGCCTTAACCTTGCTGAGCTCACTTGACTTTGGTGTAAAATGCCGCTCAGTTGATGATGACCGGGTTTTTCCTGTCTCTCTTGTGACAGACCGTATACTAAGCACTTTCCCAATGGGGTAAAATAAAGAGAATATAATTGATTGATTTTTTTTTTTTACTATTTTATCTTTTAATTTAAAGAGATAACTGTCAACTGTCTACAAAACGAAGCAAACTCAAAGAAATAGCTACACATATGAAATTTCTTCAGATTAAAAGAAAACAAAGGCCTCTGTGTTATATCGCACCTCATAAGTTAGAACACTGAAAAAAAGCTGGCAAAAAAGCAAAAAATTGACAATGGTAAAATAAAATAGAAATTGAGTAACTTCAGCTGAAGTTGAAGCATAACTTACTCTATCAAGAGCCAACAAAAAAGGAAAAAAAAAAAAAAAAGCCCCCAATGGATTTAAATAAGACACTCGTGAAATGAATTTTTTTTTTTTAAATGATACAAAAAGTATGCATAAGAGTCAGTCTTAAGAGGGCTGTGTTGTAATGACTTGGTTGATATTATACAGACTAGCAAGTTGAGTGCAATTCTGAAAAGTATAAAAATATCTTGCCCCATGAAATATCACAAACTTTCAGCCTCTATCATAGAAATGTCCATCTCCCAAGGATCATACAAAACCAACCATAAATAAACACAAAAATGAATAAATCAATATAAATATACAGCATTTATATAGCACTTGTCCACAGTCATCACAAGGCTCTAAGCACTTTACAATACCATATCCTTGGCAGACAACCAACATGGAACACACGACGAGACAAGCAGCCTGTTAGGTGCTTTACAATATTTCAGACAGACAAGATTGTCTGATCTAAAACTTGGGGTCCTCCGGGCTTTACATCCATTTCGATTGGATGAGGATAGTGTGATAAAGTGCCTTACCCAAGGGCATTGGCCAGAGTCTATAAATGGGGCAGCTGATCTGGGGAGTGACCCTACAGGTCACCATTCCAAACACTGGCCACGATCGGGGTTGCTTTACTCTCTCATGTAGCAAGTTGTGTTAACCACTGAGCCATTGACGCCAAAAATGGCATAATCACCAAAAGTACCATTACACTCTTATACTTCACTTCACACTTTTTTCAAAACCTATATTGACCATTTTGATAGTATTTAGGTTTCTGGGCTTTGCATAGCAAGGAGTTATGAACAAAATTATCAACAAACATTTTTTTTAGATTCATCTACCATCATCCTTGAAAAAAAAAAAAAAAGCTTACATTAATAAAGAAACAAAAACACCCGAATATCAACATGAAGAAAATACGCAAATAAATTGAAATCCACCTTTGCATATAAGAAGAAACATTTAAGCATATTGTTTTGTTTTATCTTTATCCCTTCAAACCGCCTTAGCAGTGTCGGGACCTAGCTCTAAGGAGCTGGGAAAACTCTGAATCACAAGAAGTGAAGACGGGCAGATGATCAGTCCAACGTGCCTAATCTTGTGTGGCTTAATAAGCAATACATTAGGGGTATAACTCGATCTTAAGCCAAACAATAGTTGCTGTTGCCTTTGGTGGTATCTGCTCATTGAGAAAGACCAATGAGCCGATTGAGCATATCCATTTCTCAAATTTCTTTTCTAATTGGCTCTGAAAGTGTCCTCTGAAAGTATTTTTCTACATCTTAGACTGACAAGCTTTCACTCCTGAACAGATACCATTTGTCAAACCAGCATCAGGGAGTTTGTTAATAAATAATAATAACAATAATAATAATAATAATAATAATAATAATAATAATTTACTGATACTTTCGGAAAAAGGGCAGCTAAGCTATACATTTTAATATGGCTGATGAAGATCAATGAAGCTGCTAGACATTATCATTATTTTTGTTTTTTATATGATCACAATGACTCAAGAATCAGCAAGGTTTCTAGTTAGCCTTGGTTTACAGAGTCTGCTATAAATATAAACAGCTTTCATTGAATTAAAAAAAACAACAACGTGAGTCACAAAGAAAAGCAAATGTTTTGGAGATGACACATTGCAGACAACTTTGGAAAATGAATGAAGGCAAAATGCATAATATTATATTAAAGCCAAGGAAAGTCCTTTGTGTTTAATAGAGAGCTACCACACAAAGTAGTTGACCCACTAAAAATCAGTCATAATAATGCATAGAAATTATACTTGAAGGTGATCAGCATTGAGGAAAATTGCTATTTTTTACTGTAATATTTCAGTAGAAGGGTACGGCTAGTCTTTTTTTAATTTAGAGAAAGCACTTCAAAAAGTTATGTCCTGATAGAGTGCTCAAAAGGGAAAAAGAGAGCTTTAAATCATGCTAACACAAAGAAGTGATATATATCTTCAGACGTTAATCAAGTTATTGTGTTAAATTTGCACTCCTAAGTGAAACTGAAAAGAGGCCCCTGAAAATCCTTTCTTCAAACTAGCACACACCAATAAGAATAAATAGTGAAAGTCTGAATCAAGATCACTCCCATGCAAAAGATGTGTACTAGAGATCAATAGTGGACAATCATATACCTCTACACATACATGAAAGAGAGATGTGAAAGACAGATGATTAATGGATTAACTTACAGTTAGAACTACACGGCAAAGTTCTACTCATGTCCTACACAATGGCCCAGATTAAAAAGTGATTTTTAAGAGCAGTTCAGAAAAAAATTGAAAGGAGAGTTTTAAAAACTATTTCAGTATACAATTTTACATTTGATTTAAATATTAGGTTGGATATCAAAGAAACCACTTAGAGGAAATAGAAACTTTAAAATATTCCTTTGAGTATTCTGTTTACTTTTGCCAGATTAATAAAAACAACAGTCAGTAAATCAAACTGGATGGGAGTATTCTGTAAAAGTCTTCAATTAATTTGGGAAGAGAAAATCCAGGCCATGGTGTCAACATGATTATCGTAATCTTTCTTTCAAAGCAAACACAGTACAGATATGAAAAGCTTGGATGCAATGACTACAATACTCACATCATTTTCTTTTTGTCCTTCTTCTTCAACATTGATGTCTATATAAGACTGAAATGTCTGCAAGTGTGACAAATAGCATAACACTATTTTCATTTCTGCTATCTCAAAATAATAATCATCATTATAAAAGAGCAGCAAATGTTTAGAAATATAGAAATAACAGCAACTTTGCCATTAAACTTTCAGCAAAGAGGACAAAATATAAGACAAACCAATTTTCTATACAAAACGAATTATCAGCAATATTTCCTGATTTATTTTCTGTTGTTGTTTTTTTTGCTTTTTCCTGCTTATGATTATAAAAGCTCTGCAGAATAGGTAGCAACAGATTCTCTGTCTGTCTTTCCTGTTTTAGATGTTAAAAGGAAAACTTTTATATTTCCTGAATTCAATTTTTAGTGAAAACAAATTGACCCTGAACGACCTGGTCTTCATCATCATTCACTTTATAGTTTATAAATATTTCCATTTCTTATCTTTCTCTCTTGGGAATATGTTCTTTTCTTCCCAAACTTTTGTGAGCATAATAAAAGTCTACTGATTATTATCATTATTTACAACTAAAGATTTTAAAATGCATGATTAAAAGACTTAAGGTATAGCCAACAAAGTGACACCTCTTTTTCACTTTTATTTAGTGATGCAAAAAGTTCAGCTCATTGGTCAAATATTATCAGTAAATAATTCACCAACTTTCTCCTTATTCTGAAAAGAAATCTGTACCACACCATGTGAGCCTAGACAAATTGCTGTACAAAGTAGTATCCACATGTGACTATCCCAACAAGATTTGAGACAACACTGATATTCAAACCTGTGTGTTTATGATGTCTTAATCAAAATAATAAACAGGAGTTGGTGTCACCCAAATGCCGATAAGGAGCTCGACGAGTACTAACTATTTAGAGCTGTTTTGCATCGCCTTTTGCATGTATTATCTACTGCATGACTTTGAAAACATTGGTGTTTATGTTGCATGCAAATAATGTGGGGCAAATGCCCAGTTGACACTGTCAAGAATCAATGATCAGATATCAAATCACCAAAGGCTCTCGTTACTATGACAGGAGATCTCTACAAAGATTGTTCAACAAACAGATTATCAGCATTTCACTATCCCATTAAGATTCAAAACTGCGTGCAGTGTGTGTTATGTGCTGATATGCATGTGTCTGTGTGTTAATGTGTGTGTGTGTGTGTGTGTTAGTAGTGTTAATGTGTTAATGTGTGTGTGTGTGTGTGTGTGTGTGTGTGTGTGTGTGTGTGTGTGTGTGTGTGTGTGTGTGTGTGTGTGT
>JBCIKM010335500.1:0-11325 GCA_039654465.1 Melibe viridis
TTTCGCCGTTCATGGGATTCGAACCCGGACCTTTCACTTGAGAGGCGAGCACCGTACCTCTCTGCCACATACGCCTAATTTAACGTTAATGAAGTTATATCGAGAATCTTTTAAGACAGAAGTGAGGCATAATTACACTTTTGAGAATCTATCTTTGGATTCGAATATTTAATGTTGATAATTACAAAACTAACATTACATTTGTATTGTTAAATGTACTCGCACCGTTACAGCCCAATTGATTTATTGCTCAAAGTCGTCTTTTTTGTGATATTTCTTAAGTGTCAAATTTTTGTACAGTGGCAGGTACCTTCGATTTAATGGTGAATTCAAGTGGTGGATTTTTTTCATTGCCTCAAAGAAGAGTGTGCCATTGTTAAAGCAAGTCTCCTGCCTAAACATTATTTGAGTGAGTACCAGGAGGAGGTCACAACACAGTGTTGCGTTGTTCAAAGCACACAGTCTCACTCACAGTAAAACGAGGGAAGTTGCGATTGCTTTACACGACACATTGACTATCGTTCAGTCTGGTGATACACAACTTATCATTATTGCTCCTTTTGTCACAGAGAATCATTAAATTGTCTTTGATTAATACAATTAAATGTATCTAATAAGGCAAATATGAACTGACATTTTTCTTTTCTTTTTTTCTTTCTTTCTTACTTACTTTTTCTTCCCTCCACTCAATCGCTAAGTATAGATATAAAGCAAGACCCCGGCAGTTAAGTTCCGTCGATTCCTGAGACTGGTCTGTCTGATGGATTGGAAGCAAACGGCCACCGAGTCAGATACTCAATCACATCTAATTGAGTAAGGTTTTACGAGTCAAGCAAATTGCCTGTACAATGGCATTCCTTGATGGCTCAGGCTGGAATTGAGCCCCACCTCTTCGAATTCACAGTACATGTACATACCACACCAGTGGGTCAGTGAGGTGATTGCCATAGGGAGTTATCGTTGAGTGACAAACCCAAAACTGACGGACGCGTGCGACGTAACTCACACTGAAATTAAAGTGTTATTTTAGTTGCCGTGTGAGACGTCACTTACACTGTAATTAGAGTGGAGTATTAGTGGCCGTGTGTGACGTCACTTACACTGAAATTAGAGTGATAATATAGTCGCCGTGTGTGACGTCACTAACACTGTAATTAGAGTGTTCATATAGTCGCCGTGTGTTACGCAACTTACGCTGAATTAGAGTGTTGATATTGTCGCCGTGTGTGACGTCACTTAGACAGATAGTAGAGTGATAGTCACCGTGTGGGACGTTACTTATGTTGAATTAGAATGTTGATATAGTCACCGTGTGTGACGTCACTTACACAGAAATTAGAGTGATAGTCGCTGTGTGTGACGTTACTTATGTTGAATTAGAATGTTGATATAGTCGCCGTGTGTAACGTCACTTACACAGAAATTAGAGTGATAGTCGCTGTGTGTGACGTTACTTACGCTGAATTGGAGTGTTGATATAGTCGCCTGTTTCAACTTAAGAATAACTACAAAATATATTTATGATTTTTCCGCCCTTGGAACAAGCCACCCATAAATACTCTACCGCCATCGAAGCCAAATGATGTGCAAGAGAAGCGGAAAGGTTATCTTATGTTTCCTTCATCATAGAATCATGCTATAATGACTGTTTTCCCTTTTTGGTAAAGAAAAAAAGAAGGGAAAAGTTTGTTTGTTTGTTTGTTTTAGGTGGTTTTAGGGCCCCACGACACACGATGGTCATAGAGGAGCCCAGGGGAAAGTACGATTATAGAATCAGTTCAAAGAGGGAACATATCAAACCACAAACAGCAGAGAGATGATTTACAGTAAAAATAAATATCAACTCTCAAAACACATATTGACACCACCAGTGATGATTTACAATGACAAAAAATATCATCTCTCCTAAGCAAAATAACCAATGGCCCTCACCCATAACAGCATTATGGTCCTTGAAGACCCAGAATCTTGAAACCCCCTTTGTGTACAAAAGTACTCAGTTCGTTTATCTTGTGACCCTGCAGTCATGTACCAAAAGGCAGGAAATAAGGGATGACCACTGAGTTGCAAACAAGAAAGACAACAAAAGCAGGACATCACAGAAAAGGGGAAAACATAAGACGATAGATTCAGCGTAAAAGATAAGAAACACAAGTAGATGTGCTCACCAGGGACAACCTCCAAACGCTCGTGAAAAAAAAAGTGAAAAAAAAAAGAACAAGAATTAAAAAGAAAGTTTTCCAATACAAAATGAATGACAAGATGATGTTTAATTTTCTGGAACATCTTCATGAACATTTTTCGATTGAAAATGGTTAGAAAAATCAAAATTTGTTGTAAAGTCTTTGCTATTATACAACATGGTATTTTAAATAGTTGCCCACCACATAACATTGTTTTTTACAGACACGAAGGTACACACAAAATGATGACGTAGATTATATTTATGATAGGTACACACATGATTATGGATTCGGAGCGACATGGATGCAAGTCCGAATGTTTTATTCAGGACGACTTTGAGGGTTTAACGACCATCAGCTTTCAAAGTGGGAGACAGCTGAGCTGGTCAGTACGTGACAATAAAAGACAAGGGAGACAACAAATAAAATGAACAGAAAATACAATTTTACTGGGTTCTTCACCAATCAGATGAAACTGTCATGCAAGTCCCAATCCTTTGTGTTATAAACGCTCCTGTCATTTGAATGTTTATGATTATCAGCTTATTGTAAATCATTTTCAAAGATGTTAAAACCGATATTGCAAGTGAAAGCAAAACCTTATCGATTTATGGCTGAAATTTGAAAACAATTTGAAAAATGACAAAACAAGAATTAAATTCTTCCTCCTCCTTAACTTCCTGGAGATTGATTTTTAAAGTAGTCATGCCATCCATGGAAATCCTTTCTTTATTTCAAACTTTTCTCAGGGGAAATCGTAGTCGGAGTGTTCATAAAGTGTGTCACAAGCTATTGTTTCGTTATATTTTTTCTTTATATTGTTCTTTTCCATTATGATTACAATACTTCTTTATGATAGTCAATGTTGTCAGTTACGTTTTAAAAGGACAATAAAATTTATGATCTTCTTCAATGGTGATCGTTCTGTCTCGTAAAGTGCATGGCGTTGATCGTTTGGCTTCTTTGTTTTTCACATGTTTGTTTTGTTGGGGTTTTTTTTTTTAGTCTGCAACGAATTTAAGCAGTGGATTACGAAAGTCATGTGACTCATGTGCCTATTTTTAGGCCGCCAGTCTGTCCGGGATGCATTGGAACACAGTCACCTGGAAGAAGAAAGAATTCATGGTGTTTTTTGTTTTGCTTTGGTTTTGTTTTGTTTTTGTTTGTTTGCTTCTTTTAATTTTTGGTTTTGTTTTTTTTTCTTTCTTTGTAGGCGTTAAGTGTAACTTTTCACATTGTAAATTAATATCCCAAGGGAAGGAGGCCCTCTATAAATGGCTCAGTAGCAAGGACCATGAAGGAAGTGACTCGTTTAACGTTATAATGCAAAAAATGATATGCTCTTCGAAATGGGTTTTTTTCCTGTTAGATCTTAACAACATTCATGACAGCGGGCATCCGAAAGAAAAAAAAAAACAAGCAGAAAGAGAATGAAATAGCATTGATAGTGTAGAGAAGTTTCCCGAAACTCATTTAGCCCTAACACAAATTGAAATACGGAAATTTCTATGCAAGAAATCAATAGGTCGTCCTGAACATCAGGCTTTAGTTTGTGTGCGTGCGCGCGCGCGTGTGTGTGTGTGTGTGTGTGTGTGTGTGTGTGTGTACTCACGCTCTTGATGGATCCTTGGAATGTGTCCACAAACTTCGCCTTGCCAACGTCAAGGCCACACTGGAGATAGGCGTTCGCTGGAGCTGAGGAGGGAGGTGGAAAGTTTATATCCAACGGATAATATTGGTTGTTCCTGTGATAATTTTACTTAATGCTTGAAGGTGAGTGTTCAGAATGTTAGGGGTTACTTTGTTTTTGTTTTTTATATATTTGTTTTGTCTACATTTTATCTTTACTTTTTTTTTCATTATTGCTTATTTTCTCGTAAAAATTTGATCTCGTTAGATTTTTAATAATCCTATATCATGTTTTCTTTCAAAAGAGCATAGACAAAAGGAAGATGTCAATCATACACCCATTAAAACTGACAGAATCTACGAGATAAGGACATAATTTCTTAACAAAACGATTGCATTATGATGTCAAAGGGGAAAAAAATGAAGACTTCTTTACCCTACTATCAAGCAAGTGTCCTTGCATGAAAATAAACAGAAAATAGTATTGGCACAGTGCCGAGGTGAGTCAAAGCCATAGAAAAAAAAAGAAAAAAAGAAAAAACAAACAAACAGGAAGTCGTCAGAAGAGGGAATCGAACCCAGGACCTGCCACGGCACCCATTCACCTGGCCACTGCCAAGACAGCAGGCCGACCAACTGAGCCATCCGCCATTCTGAAAAAGTGGTTTCAAGCTGAGCAATAAACACGTGTCGCTGACAGCGACTTTCGCTGAAAAAAAAAAAAAACCAACCGGAACGAATCACTCCGATCAAACAGTTTGTTACAATTGAGATAGCGAGATAGACTTTCAGACGGATTTACTTACAAAAATACAGACAGACAGACAGACAAACTGGTAGACAGACAGACAGACGGACAGGCAGGCGGATGGAAGAGAGTGCAGATGAACCTGCATGCCATTATCCGGTTTCTGTGTGGTCAGCTGACCCAGATCGCACTCACCTCTCGATCTGGCGATGTAAGCGTCCTGACCACTGGTCACCGTCAGGGAGATGTAATCGTTGTTGTCGACCATCCTCAACGTCTTGAACTCGCCTGGCTTGAAGCCCTGGAATAAAAATAATATGATGATGACGATAATGTTGTTGATGATGATGATGATGATGATGATGATGATGATGATGATGATGATGATGATGATGATGATGATGATGATGATGATGATTGTATTAATTTTAAATCAATCAAAATCATGTCTCCTTATTCATACAGCTCCCGGTTCGCAACTGGCCTTGCAAGTTCAGATTCCCAGCGAGAATCAACCACCGGCAACGCCAGAACAACAGAATCTCACTGGAAACCAACCACCTGTAACGGCAGTACATCAAGGCCATCACGTCAACTACTTCTCTCCATCCCAAGATCATGACGAAATCAAAGACACCAAGGGCAAGGCCGATGGTTTCAGGATGTATGGAAAGATGCTGGACTATAAAGACAATCTTCAAGAAGGTAGCAAGACTGGTCATGGTAGCCAAGAGGAATTCCAGAGAGACAAAAGCGCAGAGGAGAACGTTCTTCAGGAGGGATCCTTCATGGACACATACGGACATCTTGTTAATCATCCTGCAAGTTTTCCAGGAGAAACAACGAATTTCATTTCTAATGAATTCAAAACGCACCAGGATAGAATCAAAGCAGAAGTAGTACAGGATAAGGACAATCATATGCACCAAAGCAAGAAGCCAAGAGCGATGCACCATAAACAGAGAAGATTCAAGACTACTTCAATTGCTTTTGAGAGGTCATCATTGCATGGAAAGGAGAGGACCATTGGGGACATCAATCTAAAGAAAATGGATAGCATTATTGTGAGAAAGATGTTTCACCATTTTGAAAATTATAATTATAATATTCTGCAGGAAAATACGCGTGTCAAAAAGTCCACCATAAGAACAAATCATAAACGGTTATACTTATCGCAGAAACATGTGAAAATCGCGATGGAAACTTTTCAAGCTGCTCTTGATGTTTTCCTCGATTCTCTTGAATTCGACCAAATGGAAGATGAGCCTACAAATCAAGATGAAGTCAATGGTATAGGAGGTAGATTTGAGTCGAGGAGGAAACGTAGATCGATCCCAGATATTACAGAAAGTAACTCTCTGTCATTGCATGAGGAGAGGACATTCGAAGATAGAAAGACCTTCAAGAAAATGGATAAACTGATTTTGGACAAGGCTTTACATCATTTTATTGATGACGACTTCCAGCTTCCTAGAAAAGACAGTAGAAACAAAATACACAAAAGACATAGCCAAGAAGACGGTCATGGTGTGACGAAATCGCCTATCAGAACCTATTCAGAACGAATATACTTGTCACAGGAAAATGTCCGTGCAGTTGTGGAAATGTTTCAAAATGCTCTCGATGTTTTTATTTCATCTCTTGAATTCGAACCAAGTGTCCCCAAGGCAAATACTTATAACGATAAGAGGCATAAAGGAGATGGTTCAGCCATTGACGCCGACATAATCAGACAAAGTAGGCAGGAAATGAGCTTAAAAAGCAAACGCAGATCAGTTCCTACTGTCCACGTCAACGAGACATTGTCCGGCTCCAAAGACAACAATAAGTATAAGGAATTACGATCATCGAAACACCTTTATTTGAAAAATCTCCTCGTTGAATTTCGAAAACTCACAAACACTGGAAAATTTGGCACAAGTCTGAATAAACAAGTGACTGGGATAAGGCGTCTCAAGAATGCTTCGGCAAATAGCGCTGAGCGATCTACGGGCAAAACGACTGGGGATTCCCCTGGCAATATGAATCAAACTCTCCCAAGCAAACAAAAGACCATTTTGCCTGTAAATGAAAAGCAGTCATCGATGACAAATGAACTAATGGGGCAGACAGAGAGAAAAGAGGACAGAAGTGGATCAACAGAATTGCATCCGAATCAGTCAAAAAGAGGGAGGTTACTCATGTTTCACGGTCCTCCCTATGCTCAGGAAGAGAGGTGTAGAAATATGAAACAGTTCCTAACTTTGATGCAAGACTCATTTCAATTTTCAACTGAAAGTAGCAATGTAAACCGTTTTAGTGGGCTAAGTGAAACTTTATTAAAAGTAATAATACGGCAAACTTATGAAATGATGAACAAAGGCCTGGTAGAAACGGTGAAGAGAGAACTGTACAAATGTCTCCGTTTAAGAGAAAAAGCTGAGAATACTCCAAAATTTGCATTTACGAGATCAGCAAATAGCAAATATGAGACCAAAACGCGCAACTCCCAATCCCGACCATCCCCAAGAAAGATACTGAACACTGGACATCCCAACGAAAGGAAGTCTGGCCAGATTGAAAATGAACAGAACAAAGAAAACTATCCTTCAAAATCCATGGATAAATTCTTGGAATTTCGTACTATTCAAAGAGATACAGATAAGCCTGCTTCAACACGAAAAGCACAAGAGGTCTTCAAGGAAATGTTTTCTTTTCAATCACCCTTCTCAGAAATCAGGCCTTCAGTAAATCCCCCGTGTACAAACTGTGATACGCGACCGGAGAATAATAACAAAATTCCTCAGTCTAGAGATGATGGCGAACAACTAAAATCAACAAACCCTTTTCAAACTGAAAACAGGATAAGGGAAGAGGATAATAAACAATTACCAAATCACTTCCCGATGACAGACCAGATCTCAATGCTTGACCATTCGAATCAAAAAGTTTTTGACGAGGAGAGAAAACTGAGAAAAGGACAGCTTGACAGGGGTAAATTTTACAATGATGCGCCAGATTCTGATAGTGCCCCCAACTCAGAGCAAAATGATGCCCCTAATGGTGCCTTTGGCAGGGGTAAAGACATAGAAAAGGATTCTATATGGTCTGCCCCTATCCCCTACCTATCGTTTGCATTCAACAAAGGGGAAGAAACTGTGCCAAATCCTTCTATTCTTCAACAAAAGACCAATAAAATACAATCACATAATTTCCCCAGTCTTAGTAAAGAGGGAATCAATGAAA
Source organism: Melibe viridis (assembly GCA_039654465.1). Classification (NCBI taxonomy): domain Eukaryota; kingdom Metazoa; phylum Mollusca; class Gastropoda; order Nudibranchia; family Dendronotidae; genus Melibe; species Melibe viridis. Next base: position 7,786 of record JBCIKM010335500.1, read on the forward strand.
TCGCCAGCATTATCCAGAAATTCCAAGAGGAAAGAAAACTGTCCGCACAGGAAAACTCTTTCTATTTCGAAGCTCGACCACAGTTCACTTCTTATCCCCGAGAAGAGGGAGAAGGCTGGCGGCAATCTGTGTACAAAACTGTCAGTCAATTGCAGAGACGATATGATTATGCGTTGTCCGGCGTCAGAAGAGCTGCCATGACTCAGTTTGCGCCCATCAATTTCTCTCCTTACCCTGAGCCTGTGAAGTCCGAAAGAGAATCGGTCCCCACCTTCAACATATATGGTCCAACAAACATCATTTTGACGAGGAAGGATCGGTAAAAGTCATTCCAGTTTATAGATCTCAGTAAAGCGAGACAACTTTGCATAGTTTATAATGTATAGAAATTAAGAAAAAAAAATAATAAAGGAGGGCAAACGCAAATCATTGGCAAGATAGAATCTAAATGAATTTGAGACAATTCTACAGAAGGTCGCTGGCTAAAAAGTATGGACCTGACGACAAATTAATTGTTCTTTGTGGTAAACTTCAGAGTTTTTGGCTATCTGATTTTTTTTGCAATAAAATTCATTATGCTAATGTTGTGATGTTGTGTCTTCTCCATTGACTCTAGTAAAAATACAAACAAAAAACTATAATCCGTTCCAGCGTCTTTTCTAAATAACTTTTTTTGTTACTTGACACATCCTTCACAAATTCTGCAGTGCGTAAAATGCAAAATCAAAGAAGAAAACGGGTAAAAAGCTGAACGGAGATTGCTCATATTTTGAATCTAATTACTGCCCAAGAAAATGACTTACCTTCCTTCCTTCATGGTGCTGTTCACCAGTTTCCTCCATGTATCCCTCCCACAATGACATGACGAGTTCCTCTCTCTATCTTGTTCTCCTCCATGCTTCCTTAGGTCTTCTTCTCTTTCTCTTTCAGAAGAGCCCACCAGGGACTCCCACCAACCACCCGCAGTAGTTTCTTTGTTGTCAGTTTAAGGACTTCAACCAACCTCCATTCCCCAGCAGAGAGTCCTGCTGCTGCTAGTGCTACTGACTGTAAGTGTAAGGCTAAGTAAGATCAGCAACAGCAACCCACATCTTATATTGTAATTGCCCTAAATCCATAAAATTACTGTTTCTACTTGAATTTTGACCTCATTTTTGAATTCAGCATGAAAAAGTACATAAATTTGGAAAGTTTCATTTCAGAAGCATTAATATTAAGAATTTTATTACATAAAGTGTCATTGCATGCGTTTATTTTGATGATTTCAGAAGAAATCCCCAAAATTGGGTAATTACTCATATTTTGGCCAAAATAACTTTTTTATTGTCCAAGCTAAGGGCCTGAAAAAAAATAAGCCTATGCTATAGCATAAGTTAAAGTAAATCACTTATTTTGAAGGACATTCAGGAATATTTGTACAAAACACAAGAGTCCAAAGTTCCCCTTTCCATATCTATCTCATGTAAATTTTGAAAATTGTTCTAAGTTCCACAATTTTTTTCCAAATTTCTCATGTTTATTCTTGTTTTATTTTAACTCACAGGGCCATTATACTTTGTCTGTGGTTAAATGATAATCAGTTCTGCTTGAAAATGTGAATGAATACTTTGTATACCATTTTTTGTTTTTCTAATTTGACATTTAAATTCATCATTTTGGCCATTTTTGCGGTCTTCGATTTCTCCCTGAGAAAAAAATAAATATAAAAATTCATAACTTTCTTATTTCTTGTCCGATTTTCATCATTTAACAACTGAAATTCATGTTTTTGTGAGTTCTCTATGTTTCTGGCCATGAAATTTTGCTGGGGTGTGTTTGAAAAATCACTTTGTAATACCTACTATCCGCGACGTCCATGTCAAGGCTGTTCTGGCATGTCTCTCTCTTGGCATCCTCAAAACATGTCATATAAAAATTTCTATTTCCTTCGTGTCACTTGTTACTCATCAGCTATGTTTGCTTTCGTCTTAACTCCTCATTTGATACTTTTTGTGGCCAAATTTTAAAAACATTCTCCTGAGACAAGTATGCATGAATATATTAAATTTATGTTCATCTCCTTTTGTTGTTTTCCAGGTTTCGTAGCCATATAATAATATTGAAAACACGTTTGATTTTAGGATATTTACTTTTGTATACTGTATTTAAGTTGGCTACTATTCCATATGTTTTTAAGAGCTGTGAAAATGACTTACAGCCGCATGCAAACTTTCAAAATAAAGAATTCATGGACATAAAAGTTATTTCGAAAATTCGCTGTTTTGTTTTTGTTGTTGCTGCTGTTTGTTTTGTTTTGTTCTTTGTTTTTTGGTGGAACGGACTTTACCTTCACCTACTGTATTGATGACAAAAAATAGCTCAAGAGGGATAAAGAGGACTTGGGTATTTTGTTAGCTCAATTAGCAATATTCTCTTAAAGGATGAAGTGCAGAGTAATATTCCGTTTTATGCTCTTTCAGCGTCTACATCCTTCAATGGATAAAACTTAACTGTCACATCAAATTGAATGCAACAAAATCAATATATTGTGCATAACATCACGAAAAGTAGTCGTTTTTCTTCAGCAGCACATCCCTCCACCTTCCCTCACACATTCACACCCGCACACACACATGCCAACACGCACTCAACACTCACCCTTACACTCTCATCCACACATTCTAAGTGATCCAATTCTTCAAAGAATTTGAAAAGAGGCACTCCAAAAAAAGACGCTTTTCAATTTACAACTAAGAAAAACCAAACCACTCTTTTTCCACGATATAAACAAGTAATGACGATTTTTAATGCTTTATTTTTTGGTGCACCTCTCTCTCTCTCTGCCCCCCCCCCCCCCCCACCTCTCTCTCAATTTAGGAATGGTTATTGTCTACAGAGATTAAAACCCGGATATATATAGTCCTATATGCGTTACATCCTCTTTCTTTTATTTCCTTTTTACTTGCACTCCTCACATGGTTGCTATCAGCGGATGCGGATGACATAACGTGTAACGTGTGTGGCGTACTTACTTAATAACGTCACGCTCTAAAGGGGTGAAAACATGACGTTTGTTGTACAAGTATTAAACAAGCATGCAGTCCGCCTCTCGATGATATCGGCAGAGAACCTGACTCGAAACAAAGCCAACACTTCTCAAAGCATATCACCTGAACGGAAACCATTTCAAATTCGTAAACTTCCTTTTGACGTTAAAACCAGATGAGACTCGAACTTAAGTACTTACAAGGCCAGAAAAAGAGTCCCTAAATCTCTCCTCTGAATACAGGACTCGAACATCTTCCAAACCTACGGACTACGCAAAAGGAAGCACAGCGAAAACCAAATAGAGAATCTGGTGTCAAAACTTTGTTTTCTTAATCTGTTTTATAGCAGATGCAAGTGTGACACACCGTACGGGATATTAGCTTGGCCTTGTCTTCTGGACGCAGCAGGGGTATTAGTGGAATCAACCATTCCATAAGGTGATACGCGTGCGACACTACTCCGTCAACATGACCGGTCAGCCCACCACGGTGTGGTTCCAGGCTAGGCCTGGGC
>JBCIKM010335716.1:0-11324 GCA_039654465.1 Melibe viridis
AGACGATAGCTTCAGTGTAAAAGAAAAGAAACAGAAGTAGAAGAGCCCACCAGGGACTCCCACCAACCACCCGCCCAACAGATATACTCATACACACAAAGAGTGGCAATTATTAAAATAGTTGCATGATTCGCATATGATCACGGAAGGCATTTTTTTGTGTAACAACAACCAACGTTTAAAAAAAAAAGGAATTGCCCTTTTCATCACATGATTGTGGAATGTCCAATTTTGATTGATAACAACAAGGAAAGTTAGAGGGGCTAACTGAAAACAATAAAACTAGAGCAAATATAATAGAAAGAGTGGATTTATAAAAAATAATATGGTATGCAAAAAAATTGATAAATCAACCAAGAATTGGAAAATCCTTCCCAAAAAAGTACTTGAATGAGAATCAACAGAAGTTGACAAAATTAAAACTGATCACTAAAATCACATAAAATGACTAAAGACTTCATCAACAAAGAAAATAATTATCAAATCCTTCTCCCCCCTCCCCTTTCCCACACACACACACCAAAGAAAAAGAAAAATACCACAAAAAAAACCCAAAAAAAACAAAACAACCCCAAAACTATTTAAAACTAGAAAACTAAGTAAAACACAAAACAGTCAAAAACAAAACACTTATACAAATAACAATTCTATGCATTCAACATTTACTATCTTTACTTTATAAAAGTAAAGCGACATACATTATTGCTCCAGTTACAATTATTATTCTTTTTTTTTAATTCCTCAAAATCAATTTCTGATTGTAATGTATTCTTTAAATCAGCGGGTACCTTGCTTTGGATTTCATGGCACATCTGAAAAACAGTAAGCAATGATTGCTCATTGAAACTGATTAAACTTTAAAAATGAAAACATACAATTTTTTCAAAGGCTTACATTAACTGAAATTACCAAAACTTGTGAGACGAATAATTTTTCAGTTCATTCAAAAATATTGATAGGATTATACCTAGGAGCTGTGACCCCACAAAAGGACATAGAAAAAGGCTATAGTCATGCGAAAATGCATTGCAGTCAAGGACGGAAAAATTTGATAACAGTATTTTTTGCAAGTATATTTGTAAAATTTGGCAACATTTTAAACTCAACAAAGAAAATTTCAATCAAAACACCAGTTTTGAATGAAAAAAAGGTCAATGAAATAAAAAAACAACAAAAAAAACAGGATAAAATTTCAAATGGAACATTCACAATACAAGGATTAGAAAAATGTTTTTTCAAGGAAAATGAAAGTAATGAATGAAACTCAAAACAAACAAAAATCTAAAAATTATAATTGCTGTACACTCTTTTCGGCAACACTTGTTTTAATCAAAGAGGAAATTTTAAACCTGCTGTTAACGGTTGCCTCGTCATTGTTTGATTGCAGACATTCCAGTGCTTATTCATCAAGTATGGACAAATAACTGCAAGCCAGAAAACACAATGTTTCATGTACCTTCGTCATTCAACACTGCAGCAGAAAACATCCAAAGAATACAAATTAAGAGGGGTACTTGTGATAAAAAAAAATTGAAATCAGACGAAAAACCGAGAAAACTGACTCGCAATAACAATGTTTGAAATAATTCGTTAAAAAAAAAAAAAATTCAGCAGAAAAAGTCTGCCTTGTCTTGAATGTCTAATGATATGACAATCAAATGAAGTTTGCAACCTTCATGATATCAACTGCATTTTGAGCTTGTTTGTTTGTTTGTTTACAGATAGTTTTAGGGCCCCACAACCCACGAGGGTCATAGAGGAGCCCAGAGGTAAGAAAGAGGATAGATTAGTTAAAAGAGGCAACAGATCAAACCACGAACAGCAGAGAGATGATTTACACTAAAAAATAAAAAACACAAATGGACACCACAGAGAGATGATTTACGATGACAAAAAATGTCATCTATCAAAACAAAAATAAACAATGGCCATCATTCACAACAGCAAAGTAGTTCACAAAGGATCTTGAGACCCCATTTGTGTACTAAATTACTTAGTTCGTCTTACTAGTGACCTTGTAGTTATGTACAGCAAGACATGAAAATAAGGGATGAATTGCAAACAAGACAACAAAAACAGGACATCACAGAGAAAAGGGGAAAAAGTAAGGTGATAGCATCAGAGTAAAAACTAAGAAACAGGAGTAAAAGTGCCCACCGGGGACGCTCACCAACTGCCCACACACTAAGAGTTAAATTATTCAACAATTAACTGGGGATTGTATTTGCAATAGGTACAAAGTATGTCTGAGCGAGTGCTCAGTTCCTCAAGGCAGCTGGGTAACAGAGCTAATAGTCGCTAGTCAAACAGTGTTTAAAAATGAAGTTAAGTTTCAGAATACAGAAAACAAAAAACTAGAATCATTGACAAATCTCAAGCAAGCATCTTAGTCTTGGACTCAAAGAATTGAAAAAAAGTGATTAAAGTCAATCATATTTGTAAATAAAACCACCCATGCCAAAAACACATTACAAAACACAAAAGCATGACACAATACTGTAAATAGGTAAAAACAAAATTCATATCAAAACAAAATGATGCACTTTGCAACCCCCCCTCCACCACACACACAAAAAAACCAACAACAACAAAAACCCCAGAAAAATAAAACAAATAAACTCATAAAAACAAAGCCAAACCAAACCAAAAAACAGAGAAAAAAAACAAACAGTCTTGATGGAAAGGATGACATAGAATGAAACTGATTTCTCAGTCCTGATTTTTATCCTCAAAGGCAAACCAATAATAAATGCAATTTCGCTCTAAAATTCCAAAATATTACAAGCTGTCTTTTTGTTTGTTTTTTTCCCCTCTATTCATTCTGCTGTCACCAAAGGCAACATGCGTTATAACTAATCAATGGATAGGAATGAAAAGGTCAACAGACAATAAAAATTTGATGACCTGAGTGACCTAAGTCGATACAAATGTGAAATATAAAGTAATGATGATTACAGACATTAAATAAACCAGTATAGAATATTGTCTGAAGTTCACTTTTACTGGTTTGAAACTGATAAGGTAACAGACACGGCCTAAATCAGGCAAAATCATTGGTATGAAAATTAACCACATTAGCCTCCCTTTTTGTTATTTTTTTTTTTTACATACTGCAAAAAGGCAAAGCTAGGAGTGAATTTTTGCAGGTCTGAGGTTGACCTTTGTCTCTTTTAAAAATAATCAAATAAACAAAATGCAACAATTGACCAATGAAAGTAGATAAGGGCATTACAAAATGGTAACTGTGTAAGTGGTCCTCAATTAGCAGGACAACATTTTGCTAGACTCTATCTCAGCTTTACAATACTTACATTTTATAGCGAAAACTTTGCTTTTTAAAAAATAATTGATAAAAGCAAGAACAAGGATGGCACAAGGATGTTCATGTAGAGAATGGGGAACAGACTTACACCTAGATACATTGATAAACAGAATGACAATCAAACAGGACATTATTGTGTAGCGTCGTCAACAAAGCTAATCAATGCTACATTTGTGGCATTGACTTCCAAGCCCCTTACAAATGATAAGTATCCCTGAGAGCTCTTCTGGAAAAATTGTATTCATTAACACACTTCTAGGAAAACGATTTCAGAAATTAAGACACTGCATTGTTGAACTTCTCAGAACAAGCTGAGACATCTGAAAGAAAAAAACACACTTTTGGGAAAACTTAGTGATAATTTAAAGACAATTTCAGAGATTAAGACACTGCATTGTTGTACTTCTCAGAACAAGCTGAGACATCTGAAAGAAAAAACAATCTCAACTCTCACAGCATTTATATACGAAACTCAATAAAATTAAGTATGTATATCCATAGCCTTTTTCAAAACAATGAATAAGTTGGATGGATGAGGGAAATCAGTCTCAAAAAGATATAAAATAAGTTACAAATCTGTAACTGTAAAAATAGTTCCCCCCCCCCCCAATAAAAAAACAACAACAATAAAACAAACAAACAAACCAACAAAAAACAAAACAAACCCACAAAACATACCACTTCTAAGAACTGATTTGCATAAAATTGTTCTCATCCTTTGATAGAAAAGCCCTATTTTGAAGGCCTTAAAAGCCTCTGATTCCAAATTTCTATGGCACACAATGGCTACAGCAAAAGTCATTAGATCAAATTGCGTCACCTTTTCTGTCTGATATTCTCAAGGCAGGATAGGACCAATTAATTTGGAGGTTTGATGAAATTAATTGAACAACAGAATTTCAAAGATGACATTTTCCATAAAAAGTAAAAACAATTGTTTGTAAAAAGTTTTTTTAGAGAGTGCTATTCAAAGTGCCAAAAGTCTGCACTTGACAATGGTTAAGATTTTGATCATACACTATTTAAAAGCAGTAGATTTATAATATTTTCTATCAATGTACATGTAAAGCTTATTCTGTAAAACCAATTGGAAAGTGATGATAATGTTCAACAATATCTGATAAGAGAAAAAAAGTCTCTCCTTTCTTTAAAATTTCACATTTCTTGCGTAAGATTAGACAAAACTACTTTTATCCAAGTGACGCTGTTGACAAAGGAGACTTTTCTGCCAACATTTTTTTTTTCATGCATTAAATGTATCAAACTCCTCCAAAGGCTCTTTTTTCTCAAGCTGAATGAGGGGCACTGAATCAAGGTGACAAAATTATAACATTTGATATTGGCTTAATTTAAAAAGTTTTATTTTATACATTGAACTTTTCAATTTTGATTGACCTTTCCTCATAATGGTGGGTTAACATTTATTTCTTTTTGATTGAAGGATCAGTACAGATTTATTTCAAGTGACTTCAAAAAAAAAGGAAAGTCATCATGTCCTTTAAAAAATCTTGAGCAGCTAATGATAGCCTTGTTTTAGAGGAAAAGGAAGTTATATAAGAACTTCCTTTTTCAAGATGAGATAATATCTCAAGAACATTGACAAAGAAAGTGTCACCCATTTAAAACAAGTTCTCTATACTGCATATCAGAGACCATTTACATCAATTAACTTACATGCTTGAAAGAGTAATATTTGATTTCAATGACAATGGCAATGAAAATCAGGGCACTAAAAATGGAAGAAGAGAGATTGATTAAAGGAAGAAAACAAGTCACAAACATTAGTAATATAAGGTGAAGAAACATAAGAATTCAAATTTCCTATTTTTCTCACTTAAAAATGAAAAAAAAAAAAAGAATCAAACGAACTAGAAATGAAGATGGATAAAAAGTAATTTCTTGAGCTTATTTACTCTTACCGGAAGCAAAGATCATTGACGCTGCAGATTAAACTCTTGCTTCCTCATCCCTGGATCATTAAGGCTTACATGTCTGAGTCAATGAAACCATCTCCCAAACTATTACAGTCATTTGATATAAAGCTATCACAATGAAAGTGGCTAGCTATATATCTGCTTTCCCTGAAACAAATCTAGTGTTGAAAATTATAAAATTAATTCTGTCACTAATTCCTATCCTTTGACATAACAACAAGTGTCACACATTATTTCTTTAAAAATTTAGAATATCTCCATAATATCTCAAATAAGATTATTCCTCTATAGGCAGTCAGATGGTTCGAGAAAAAAATCTCATGGACGTGTAGTGATCTTTTTGGGCAACTGTGCAAAGAGATCAACATACATTGATGATTTAAGACATAAACATTTAAAAATAAAAACAAAATCTTTACTTTAAAAAAAGCTCCCGCACATGCAAATAAAGTTTCACACATTGTTTGGATTGAACTTTAAGGAGGAGTTCTCGTCATGGGCGGACTGATAATGAGGCAAATCATAGAAGCGGCTGGAGAAACAGTGCTGTGATGAGAAGGGATGATGGGCATGGATTAGTGGGTCAAAGCCTGATGAAAGGTCCATCAACGTGGACAAGTACAGAGGGCTGTGAGTTTTGGGAGTATTTGAGAACAAAACAGAGGCATTGGCAGAGGTTAGGCAATGATCTAGTCGAGCGGGCGTGTGGTTGAGATGAGAAGTTTGAAAGTCTGGATAGCTGCAAAATACAGGGGAGGCGATAAAAGCAGAAGGGTTTGTACCTGAGGTGTAGGAACAAGGGGAAAAAGCAGAGTAGAGCAGGGAATGGGACGGGTAAAAGGACTTGGTCACAGTTAGCGATGGAAAAGGAAGTCTGGGGGAGGATATCTCTTTGGCGCCATCTCCTTCAGAAATTCTGCATGATGTTGAGAAATATGTTGAGGCAACATTTGGACTAGCAGTCGGGAGGCTATCATGGGAAAGCCTCAAAAGGCTGGGCAATATGGCTGCTTCAGGGGATAGTCCATCTATATTTTGATAAGCTGAATGGGAATCAAGCTCACAGTTTTCACAACGTGATTTATTTTTCTCAATTTCTCTGGCTTTCTCCTCTTCTTCTTCTTGCTTTAGTCTCTGCAGTCGTTCTTCATCTTGAATCTTCCTTTTCTTCCAGTGTTTTGTATGAGACACAGAAGTAGAGCAAGGTGTCTCTGGACAATTTGTCACTTTTGCTATCACAGGGCATTGCTTACTCTCACCAGCTGCATTACTGTTTCCACAAGAATAACTATTAGAGGTCACAGTATCTTCATTCCCCGATGGTCTTCTGAGCTTTATCTTGTTCTCTGCTTCATCTTTGTCAAGACTTAAATCTTGAATGTCTGAATAAGATCTCTTCCTCCTGCCACCAGATTTATCAGAGAGTTGGTGCTTGTCTAAATTTGATTCATAATTAGAACAATCATCTATGTCTTCAATGACAATGCTGGGGACTGATAGAAGCTGTGACTTACAAAGATTTTGATCTTTGAAATCTAAATATCTCTCGTTCTCCTTTTCTACACTTTGAAGCGATGTCTTTTCCATATGGTCTTGAGCTGCTTTACTGGCCAATGCATTATCAAAATTTTCTGCCATGCTCTTTTCCGCATCACACCTCTGCGAGTAGCTTTTGAACTCTAGACTAGAGTATAATTCAATATTTCTTTGAATATCCATCATGTCATGAGAGTCTGTATCTAAATGGTCTGTTGGCTGCCTGTCCGCGTCTAACTTGACGTCTTTGCTCAAATCGGCATTCTTGTCATCGTTGTGTCCATCCAGGACACCTACTGGCTGTTGCACATCTTTACCCCTAGATTTGACAGGTAAGCTGTCTTCCCCACTCATTGAGCCGTGCAGGCAATTCTGCCCTGATAGGATACCATGGCCGTGGCCGTGAGTTCGGACATGTTTACGGAGAGAACTGGGATCTGTATATTGCTTGTGGCAGCCTGTCATTTTACATTTGTAGGGCTTTTCCTCCTGATGTGTTCGGACATGCTTGAAGCGGTCACTGGAGTTAGAGTAGGCCTTTGTGCATCCGGGAAATGAGCAAGCATAGGGTTTCTCACCTGAAATGATAAAAGAGGGGGTAAGGACTAACAGAAATGAAATGGAGAAAAAATAGTAATTGACATAAAAAAAAATTAGACATCTAAATATCACCATTCCTATCTTTGCAAAAATGATCAAAGCCGCAAAAATCAAACTGAAAAAAAAAAAAAAATGATAAAGTGGTAGAATTCCAAGAGCAAAACCAAAAATCTCTTAAATATTAGCAAAATCAACCCTAACCATGATGAAAAAGCTATCTTAGCAAAAAGAAAGGAGCCCTATAGTTAATTTCAATGGCAAAATACAATGGACTTGATTTGACTTTGGACTGCTACAGCACCTGTGACAGTGTCTTTACCATGGACACCATTGTTCTGAGAAAAGGTCATAGTAAAAGGTGAAACAAATTACAAGAACTTGAAAATTCCACAAAAACACAATGCTCTCCACTGACCTGTGTGAGACCTCATGTGAATTTTTAGATTTTCAAGGCGAGAAAAGCATTTGCGGCAGACAGCACACTTGTGTGGTTTCTCATTGGTGTGTGTTCGAATATGGATAAGCATCTTGTACCTATCAGGAACAAATATCAAACATTATAAATACCTTTAAGAGAAAAAAAAAGTAAATACTGAAGCAAAATGAAGGAGGAAAACATAAAACCAGGTTATTAATTATGATATTTGTCAGCAAAAGATTGTATCTAATTTGTTTCTTTTTGAGATTTTTCTATAAAACATCTTTAGGCATCAGTCTCACAATTAAAATCATTTGCACTGACACTCCTTGGACAGCCCCAAGTAAATTCATGCCATAAATGTACTGATATCAGACAGGAGATTAAAAAAAAAAAATCAAAATGAGAGGTGTAAACAATACCTAAAGCTAACTTTGCAGAACGAAACAATTTGTCCTTAGAAAAAAAAGAATGAAGATAAAAAAACTCAAAAGAATGAAAGAAAGAATAGGATAGAAAACTCCCTTCCAAAACATTTTGCCCTGACCTGGCATTAAATCCCTTTCCTTGCCGAGGACATCCCTGCCAGTGACACTGAAAATCAGTGTCAGGTCTCTCAATGCGCACATGGGCGTCATTCACATGCTGAGCCAGGGCAGACTGGGATGAGAAAATCTGTGAGCATCTCTTCCATCGGCACTCTATGGTCTCCAGGTCATCCTTGGCCATCAACGTGGACTGGAGAAGAAAAAAAAAGGATTTCAAGTAAAGACAACTGAACAAAACTGCTGAAATTTTATAATAATAAGAATAAATATACAAGGGGAGGCACTCTGAACATTTTTAAATGACCTGGAGATTCGCCTGACCATAATCCCACAAAAAAAAAAGTGCAATTAATATGCTAACAAAGATGTTACAAAATGAATCAATTTGTTGCTTTGCAGCAAGACTCCTGTAACTTACACATGTAACTATGTGACTTACACAGGTAACAGTGTGACTTACACATATAACTGCTTAACTTACAGGAGTCTTGAAAGCAGAGTGGCAAATTATGGAGAAGCTGATTAAGGGCTTAAATCAAATATGGAATGAAAACCAAAACATCACTTAAAACTGCAAAAACCTGGTCATTTCAAAGCCAACATGCATCAAAATAGTCCTTTAAAAAAATTGAGTCGACCTTGTCAAAAACTAATGTTAGTACAAGAATGTTTTTCGGGACATGAAAATCTTTCTAAATCAAACTTTCTTACTTTTCTTGGTTTGTTCGAATTGATTAGCACAAGATTGTATGCCCTGTTATTCAACACTCAGACATTCTTAAATTCCTTCATTCCAATGCCTCACAGCGATTATGTAGCTGGGGATTTACCTCAATGGAGTAAAAAGTGGCATGAACTGGGTGCATTTAATATAATCGAGCAGTCAGTGCTCTTTTAGAATAGGAACTCTCCAAAAAATGTGCATAAATCAGTCCAGATCAAAATTTTTGATTTGATCTAAATGGGAAACAAACAAAACAAAACTCAATAGAAAATTGCAGGTTTTCTGTTTACCATGAGAAAACAAAAATCTTTGTGATAAGGAAATAAACGAGAAGCTAATTATGAAAAAAAAAAAAGGCTAAGACATACTTCTCAGGAATCAAACTTACACAGGATGGACTAAGAGGAGGATGGCGCACAGAGGGGAGATACAGGCTTGAGTCTGAAGCGGACTTGACTTGGTCTTTCATTGGTGTTCCGACACTCTCACTGACATGGATCTGTTCTGGATTGGACCACGGAGAGAGTGACTGGGATGAGTAAGGGGATGACAGGTTCAAGCGAGACATTTCTGGAGACATCGGTGGCACTAAATTGTCATTGTATTTGACACCAAGTCCTGAAGTGTTGGACATATTATTCTTTGTGTACTCAGCAGCGGTAAGAGTCACTGTAGCCTGATTTGTAGCCATATGAGAAGACACTGACGAAAGAAGTGATGAACTAGTAGAAAGATCCTTTGGGCCTGTGGCTACAGACTGGACTGAATCAGGATAAAGACTTCCAGAGTCTCTTTGGGGTCTGGGTTTATCTAAAAAATGGCCAAGTTTTGAAATTTCATCAATCCTCCCTCTGTCCTTTTCTGTTTCAACTTGTTCTGACATCTGCCTAAAGTGAGAGCTGAGCTCAGGAGCTGACATCATAACATATGGTGGCCATGAGTTATTCAGAGATGGATGAGGCCCAGGAGAGTATGCTTCCCCCTCTGTGCTGGTGAAAAGCTTGGATCTGTGACTGAAATGTTCAAATTCTGATTTTGTAGAGCTGCAGTGATCTCTGGTAGCTTCTTGTTGAAGAAACTTGTACAACTTTGAAGAATGGGCAGCCTGGGTGGAGGCCTTGTCGTTAGAAAAGTTGACAGGTAATTCCTTCAAACCAGCAACATGATAGAAGCTTTCGTCTCTGAAAAAACTGCATCGAGCATCTTTACGAGAGTGGAGTGGAATATGTGTTCTAAAAAAAGATGCACTCAAATCCTTCCCGTCTATCTCAGGGGTGACTGCAGCTCTAGGGCGCTGAAAAGATAAATCATTCACAGATACAGGATCCAGCCAGGGCAGGCTTTGCACATGATCAAAGAGACGACCCCAGCTGTGTGGGACGTGATGAGAGTTCCAGGAATGTTTCCCTTCGTCAATGTTAACAATTTTCTCTTGTAACAAATCTTTGATTCCCTGTGTTCTGTGGTACTCTTCCAATGACAAATTTTTTTCGAGATGACCTGGATCTGACGATGATGGATGAGATATTAAAGGACCATCAGTTGTGTAATCATTAGTGGAGGATTTCCTGGCTTTGTTGCCACGGAAGTCAGAGTCTTGAGAAGTGCTTGAGTATGAGCGGGCAAGAATGCCTTTGTCTACAGTTTGCCTCATATGTGATGCTGAAAATCAAAACAAAATATAAGAAAATTACAGAGAGATTTGAAAAGAATTTGATGCAAAGGACATATATAAAAATAAAAAATAAGTCCCAACACAAAGTGAAACTGATAAATTACAGAAGTCTGAATCTTAAGAGAAGTGATTGAGTTTGAGCAAGAAAAGAATGCCTTTGTCAGAAGTGATACTGAAAAGACAAAACAATATATATAAGGAAAATAAAATTGAGATTTGAAAAGAAATTTGATACAAAAGATATACATACCAAAAAAAAAAAAAGAAAGAAAGAAAGTAAGAAAGAAAGAAAGAAAGAAAGAAAGAAAGAAAGAAAAAGAAAGATAAAAGACAGTAGGATTTATAGCCCAAGCAGTCCTTAGAATGTTCATTTAAAGAAAGAAATCTTTATAGTGTGGATGTCATTCAGGAAGAAAGGGGTAAGGAGAGAGTAATGAAAAAAAAAGAGGGGGGAGTGAGTGGGTGAGTGAGTGAGTGAGAGAGAGAGAGAGAGGGGGGGGGGGGGGCAATCAGGGGGGAGGGGAGAGAGAGAGAGAGAGAGCGAGAGCGCGGGGGGGGGGGGGGGTG
>JBCIKM010335826.1:0-11324 GCA_039654465.1 Melibe viridis
AGCAGATCATAAAAACAAAAACATCAATTTAGATTATCAAGAACCATTAGTACACCCAAAACAGACTAACATCAGTAGTACCCTAGAAACACAAGTCAAACAAAAGAAAAATAAAGAAACCCAAATAGTCATACTATTTTCACAATTGATCTCTATTGGTTTTAGAGAAATTTCACTAGCCAAATGTAATCAGTTTATAAAAATAATTGTAAAAACATTGTTTATGCATTTGATTTGAGATAATTGACTGGAAGAGACTTAATACTCCCTCCTCTTATTTCAAACTAAAACTTTCTTCCACTGTTTTTCAGCCAACAAATGTTGACTGTCATATGCTGTTAAAATCTCAAGATTGTGGGTTTTGTAAAGTTTCAGACTCATATTTAGGAAAAAACAAAAACATAAGACCTATAATTCTTTTTGAAAAGCTTTTCAGATATAACTTTTTCATGAATCTAGCATTTCTCTGACAACATTCTAAAAATGTTGACATATTTACATACTTTTGAGTTTTCTAGGTTTATAACATTATTTCTTTCAGCTTATCATGATGTTTTAACATTTTTTCCCTTTAATTTGAGGGCTTACATCTTTAGAAAACAAAAACTCTTGAGAATTGGAGTCCATAACAGCAGGAAAAGGCCTCAAAACGTTTTCATGTCTGGCTGAAAACACAGCAGCTAAGGTAAAGGAATTGAGAAGTTCCACAACCTGAGGATGAACAACACAAGTGACCACAATTTTAATGCTGTTACTGTTTTTGTTAAAGATTTTTAAATCCTAGGATTGGGAGTGAAATCTACAGGATTTTGCCTTGCTCTTAATCATTTAACACACTGTAGCTAAAAAAAAAATCATCCTAATTCTGAGTTGTACAATGTTGTTGTTGTTTTTTTTAAAAAAAGAATATTTGAAAATTTTAAATATTTTGTAAAATGAAAACAAGATGAAATGACAGCAATCAATTCAGGTCACATTTGATCTGAACATTTTTATCAGCATGTAGTATTTTAAGATTTTTAAAAACATTTTGCCGTAAATAAATTTGACTATTAGTGTTTACCTGTCGTTCTGAACTAACAGCATCTGAAACTTGACACATCACACCCAAAGTTTGAGAGGAAAAGATGCACAGAGGATTTGAACAAACAGTGGGCTGTATTAAAAAAAAAAAAAAAAAGAAAGAAAAAAGAGGATGTACTATTAAAAGTATCTCTAATTAGAGAGTAAAAAGCAAGATGTAGCATTGAAAAGTAATCGCTTCTCATGCTTTTCTTATTACATGCACATCATGTCAAGCATTATATTTTTGTATCATGTTTCATTTTGAGATAAGAGATAGTTAAAAAAAAATATTGATGACATGCCACAAAATTAACAAATTATTTTGTTGACAGCCAAATAGAGAGTCAAATCACAAAACCAATATATTTGGTGTCAGTAATGTCCATATCTCCATACTTTCACTGTTTACTTTTTGGTAAGACCATGGATTTTCCTAAACGTTTCATGGTCTGTTCTTTTGCTAACTTTTTCTGCCTCTTAACATAACCTAATATAATAACAAAATCAATGGTTATGTGATGTTAAAACAAAGAAAAAATAAATAAAAGATAAACCAAATTTTTATGGTCAAGGAAAAAGGGTGTGTCAGCTGCATTGAGATGTATACAATTTTATATGACATATATAGAACATACCTTCAACATACAAATACCATCATGATGTCTGTCACAAATGGGACAAAATTCATGGAGTGTTTCAAGCCTTTGTCTTAGATATGAATGCAGCTGTAAGAAAGGGGGATGAGTTATAGGAGGTGACTAATGACAAAAAAAAAAAAAAAGAATAGAACATACAAAACTACCATTTGAAAGACAAAGGTTCAGTTCCAACAAACAAATCTCCAGTCATAAGTAAAATATAGCAATAAACAACAACAACAACAAACATTGGTTTATTCATCCCATTGGGAAAATCCGTCTTTAGGGTCTGTCCCAGGGAGTACTGAGACAGCCCAGGCGTTAGCGGCAATGCAGTGTAGCTGGGTGGTTGGCACAATGGCACCTGCAGGAATCAAAACCAAGCCCTTTGGGTGTCTGACACTTTATAGATTGAGCCTTACCTTAACCTTAATTCTCTCTGTGCCAGGAGACACATAAGGTTTGGACATCAGCCTTCCATTTTGGGCGGTCTGCAGCTGTACGCCGTGCTGACTCCTATGTTCTCCACCCTGCCCCATTCCTTTCCAGTTCCACCATCCGCCGCTAGGTAGTTTTTGGGCAGCCTCTTTTTCTCCTGCCTTCTGGAGCCCATCCTAGGGCTATGGAACAATCTGCAGTCTGACTCTTTCTCAGTACACCTACAAGGCCAATCCAAAACCATCTCCGTCTCCTCACCTCCTGGCTTATCTTTTCTGCAGCTGTCATTTCAAGAACGATCTAACAGATTGAGCCACTGAGCCAAATTTCAATGTTTCAAAGAACAAGGTTCTACAAAAAACATCCTCAATGATTTTTTTTCTCACCCACAAAACTCTTTTAAAATGTGCCCAGATGATCCCAAGTTCAATCGAAGGCTCTTTTTTGACTTTGTGGGTTCACATCCTATTAGAGATGGATTGCAAAACAGAGATCCTGCCTTTACAAATGCTGAAAACTTTTGTCTATGTGTTACATCATCATTTAAAGTAAGTATGGCTTAGCCTTAACAAGAAAAGTCTTTAAAAAATGTCAAATAAAAATTGACTAAGCAATAATCACCTGAGTTAGAAATCCCTGAGAACAGCTGAGAGTGTTTTCATCACAGTTATTCCTAAAAGCAAGAGGAGAAACGTTAATTCAGTTGAATTTGAAACAAGTTCTAAACCAAACAATTATCCACTCTATCCCCACAATGTCAAGAGTAAATATTTTAGCCACTTATTGCTTTACTAGCCAGACAGTTGTACACGATCCCACAATGGTTACACACACATAGGAAAGTTTGTGCATAGCAATTAAACCTTACTCTGAAAGGTACTAAAGGCAAAGATGAAGACAGAAAGAAAGACTGAACCAATCCCACATAACAGTCATTTTTGTATGTTGGCAAGGGACTGGCAAAATTTTTTTTTTAAAAATCAAGTCATTCACCTTTTACTTGAACAGGATAATGACAGAGTTTGTAACAGATTTCTTGAAGCTGAGCAATTTTCACTTTCCTGTCTTCTGTAAACTTCAAACTTTTTTTTAATGAAGACTTTTGATATGCTGAAATGAAGGTAAAGGTAAAGGAGTAAATATTGATTTATGTTTCAAATTTAAAATTCCATAAAAGAACAAATATCAATAAAAAAAAAAAAATAGGCCCATCTGACTGTGAACACGAACATGCCACAGCCTATTTACTTACTTAACTTCCCGCACATTTACTGGTGTTGAGGGCAGCAACAAAGTCTCTCCACATGTCTGTCTCTTGCCATCTTTTCAATTCTCATCCATGTCTTTTGCCAACTTTTCTATCCTCATCCATGGTAAGCCCATCTCTGCCATCTCTCTCTCTCTCTCTCTCTCTCTCTCTCTCTCTCTCTCTCTCTCTCTCTCCATCATTCTTCCCCAAGTCTCTCTTGGCCTTCCTCTCTTTCTTTTTCCATCTGAGGTCCATCTCATACGGAGAATGTGTCCTAACCATTTTCATCTTCTTTTTCTGATCACTTCTTCTTCCATATCTTCTATTGACATCTTTCTAAACGTTCTTTGTTGGATATTTCTTTTGGCCTGAAAATGCTAAGGATTTTCCTCAAACAAGTTGTGTGGAAAGACCCTAGTGGTCTACAGGCACCCATAAATATCAATGGAGCTGTGGATTTAGAAATTTGGGCACCTTCATAACTGCCATCTTATGTTAATTGAGGTGGGTGTGTATGCATGTTTTAGGTTTAGTGAGTACGTTTGTACATTTGTATATGCATGAACATATATATGAATGTTTATGCTTCTGTTTAATTAAAACTTGACTTCTTGTTGAATGGTGTGAATGTCCACTAAGTCAACAAGGTGCAATGTGCTAGGGTATACTGGGAAGTAATGCACGCTCATTGTATTTTCAACAGTCATAGATCAGAGTCACACAAATTACATGCCAATTTAAAGAATATTAAACCAACTACAAAATGGTACCAATATTCAGAGAATCAACTTTCCAACTTGTTAACTAATGTGATTATCATTGTCAGGATGTTAAAAACAGCCAATACAAAGAAAGTAAATTGTTCAGGAGAAGAAAGAAACTAATTATATTGTTTAAAAAACCACACTGTTCATGATTAGTAGCAAACATTATGTCATTATAAACAAAAACATATTGCTGCTCATTTTCATATTGAAATGATAATACCTAATACACGAAACGTGGCTTGGCCATTTTTGGTTTCAAAATTCCAGGCGTTAAACCTACTTAAGCAACCAGGTATGGGTTGGCCATTACTAAAGCCAGACAATATTGAATTCACAACACCCAAATCACCGGTCAACCTGCAGGGCAGCTTTTGACTTTGAGTTACACACAAAGGACACACTCTTACCATGGACTTCCAGTTCAACCTTTACCCTGAGGGTCATGAAAAGACTGGCACTCATTGCAAGCTCAAAAAAGAATAATCTACAGAAATGTTTACTTCATTTTCAATATGAGATCTCTTCTCTCTCTCTCCCTTCTTTCTTTCTCTCCCTCCCCCCCCCCCCCCTCTCGTTTTCTCTCCCTCTTCTCTGTCACCCCTTCTCTCTCTCTCTCTCTCTGACTCTTTATCTATCTATCTATCTGTCTGCCTGTCTGTCTGTCTATCTGTCTGCTTGCCTGCCCGCCCATCTGTCTGGCTGTCTGTCTATCTATCTATCTATCCATCTATCTGCAATTACATTCAGTAAGTTTTAAATGAAATGTGGTAGAAGTGAGTCTGCAATAAGCAAAAAAATGCTTTCCAATTGAAGTGTTTTTTAACGATTCACAACTCAAAGTCTAATGATCATTTCACTTCATCAAGCAGAACCGGGTCATCCACTAGTGCTACTCAGGTACTACCCTTGAAGGACAATAGGTAAGCCGTCCTTTGCATGGCGTGATGGCCAAGTGAACATCAAAGGGTATCTAGGGTTATGTCATGGCCTTTCATGATATCAAATTTTCAGCTGCAAATAGGGACATGTTAGCAGGTATAAAATACTAAATGAATAGAATCTTAAGAATGAAAGGAATGCCTCTGGTTTATGGCATACTCACTTGTATTTGATTAGATCATTCTTGAGAACAAATTACAAATAAATCCCGTCTGAAGTTACTAATCTATCACAGTCAATTTGAAGAAATGGAAATGAAAAAAAAAACCCCAAGCAGAGAGAGCCCCATCGTTGTTTCCAAGTTGGTTGGCAGTTTTCAATACGCTGGCCCCTCCATGAATTTGTCAAACTGACATTAGATGTTTGTTAAAATCCATCGACAACTCTTTTGGCCAATGTATTAATGGTAGGCCACAACTTGTAATTATCATACAACAATGCAGTAAATCCCTGCTGATCAATCTTCAATAAAACCTCTTTTGACTTTCTTGTGGCTTGGCCAGTTTTAATGCTCAGTTGACGATATACTACAATACAGCAGAGAAGTCATGTGCAATAAAAATCCCAATCAGTCGCTTAAATCTTGTTAACTACAGAGGAAACAAGCAGACAATCTTCTTTTTTTATTAATCTTTCTCTATGGCTTTGTCTCGTTCTTCTCTTGGCACTGCTGTACATATACAACTATTTATAATTGACTTACTTGTCTGGAATTTGTATGACTCCCAGAATCTGCTCCCCTCAATAACCCTTTTGTGTATCACACAGACACCATCCGAGCAACTCTATTCTTTTTGCTGTCTCTGTTTCATTGTGTAGCAACGCACACTGTTTGCAAAGGAAAGGTTTCAGGAACTTAAATCATCTCAATAGTTGAACAGCCTTGGTAGTGTGATGGTTAGCACGCTTGACTAGCAATCCAGAGATATGTGGTTTGAGTCCCGGCCATGGAGGTCTGCTACTATAAAGTTTAATCCCTTTTATTGAGATTTATATTCTGAACCTCATCGAGGAGACAATGAATCTAATATAGAAAAAAGAAGGAAGCAAATATTGAATATTACTTTTTCAGCTGGAGCAAGGTCCTACTTTGTTTCTCATTCACATCTTGAAAAACATTTACTTCCGGAGAATCTGAAGAGATGAAAAAGAAAAAAACCAATCAAACAGAGCAATGTATAACTGTAAGAATGTTGATGTATACGTTTGAATGTGTGTGTATCTGAGGGAGAGTGCAAATATATAAGAGTATGTACTTTGACTTCATGTAAAGAGATCTTTTCTTAAATGGATTTTAATGCTTAAGAAATAAAATTATTATTACCTATTCTACCAAATCCCTCATGCGATTTTTTTTTTTTTGTAAGAAAAAAAAAATTATATTGTATCTACCATTTAGATGAAGACATAAAACAAATGTTTTGCACAAAGCACCACATCACCTTATCCAATACTTACTCTCATTCCAGTAATAAAGAGCTGAATTCAAATTCAGCTTCAAGATCAGGGGGAGCAGTGGCCTCAATCCCCAAGCACTGAGGATACTTCCCTGAGGGACAAGAAAGGCAAACCAATAGTGACTAAATAAGACACTAAAAAATTGATGCCTTCTAAAGAAATAAAATTTCACAAATAGGACGCAACTGAAAAAGTTCTAAGGGCAAGCTTGATAGTAATAGTTGTTATGAGGGAGACTGTTCTATTTAATGCAAATAAATACAAGAGCTATCATGGTTACATCAAAAGCTTAAGAATAATTTCCGGATCATACCTTAATGAAATCCGCATTCAAAGTCAATTCAATCTCAACTTCTTGTATGTCGTAATGTGTTCTGTGAAAAAAGTCCCAAACAGATAATGTCCTTTAGTATTGATCAAATTTCCACACTAACTTTTTAACCCTAGCTGGATGTGGGTTGTCTCACCTTTTGCATCCATCATGTCTTATACCATATTTACACGTTTGACTATTAATTCACAATGCAATTTTGACAGACAATATGTATACCATTGGCTGAATAGGTTTTAAGTTGAACTTAAAACTTAAAAAAAAAAATTTCAAATCTGTAGCAGATTTGAAAATATCTGATTTTATTGGCCTCGACACCTTTTTAACTAGCGACACGATTTACCCTCACTGACAGAGAGGTCAAGACATGCGGACAGTCAGCTTCCAGGGGCAGCATGGATTTACTGCATTGTTGGACAATAATTATAAATTGTGGCCTACCATCAATGCATTGGCCAAAAGAGTTGTCAATGGGTTTTTTACTTTGAGGTTTTCCTCTCTGTACTAAGCTGTAGTAATATCTAAATCTACGAATTGATTCACTGTCCGCCACTAGGGGATACACTGCATTTGGAAGAGAAACCGCTATATGAAAAGGAGGGTAGTGTCAAATCCATGTATCATAACTAACACAGTGTTGGTTCATTTTAAATTGGGACATGTTATATATATTATTATATGTAGCCAGAGAAACTAGCTTTTCAGTTGGCTAGATTTGAATTCATTATATAATTTGGGTAAACACACTTCTTTGCTGTTGACAAAACCCCCAAAACTTATACTTCACCTGAATGTGATTTTCTCTGAAGGTACATTCTGCATAAACAGTGCGATGTGGTGCTCAAGCTCTGGATGGATTGCATCGTCTCCAGTGATAAAGTCATCTGGTATTGAATCCTTGATACAAAGGAAAGTAGATTGATAAAGAAAATTCAGATTTAAGAGGAGAGACTAGCAATGAAGTTTTGTTCTATTTAGGGTTTCCAATACTTGATTAAAAGTAATAATGAATGTTATTAGGTACAGCTGTCATGACATATGAAAAGATTACGTAAGAAATACTTAGATCTGTCATAGAACACTCTTGATTAATTAAACAGAGTTTAAAAAAAAATAAAGTCAAACCCACAGAACATGCCCTGACAGGCTGCAGATTACAGTGAAATCTGGATAAAGTCAACACCTCGGGACTGAGGAAAAGTGTTGACTTTAAGCAAGGTTGACTTTGTCACTTTTCAAGGATGTCATTCCTTGAATGAAAAATATGTGGCAGGATCACAGTATATTATGTTGCTTTCATGGGTGTTAATTTTATGTTTTGTTTGGGTCTTTTTTGTAAAATTTTGAGTGTGTGTGTTTTGTGTTAAACATAGATTGTTATTTCCCCACACCTTGTGAAATTCTGGTAAGAGTGTTTTTTTCATTCGTTTTGTTTTGCTTTTGTTTGTTTTAACAAAAGTGTGAACGCTATGACTAAACCAGCAGCGCAATGAGACAAAGCATGTGAATCATCTCACTGAGCTAACACATCAGAGAGGATGTGAGCAGTCACCGTGGTACTAACCTACTATATTGCTAATTTTAGGCTAATATTATAGTTATAGTACAGTGGAACCTCAGTATAACAGTGATGGTGGGACCGGCCTAAAATCCCTGTTATAACCAAGTCCTGTTATAGCCGAATTACAGGGAAATAACCAAAATGGAAATTAGAATGCACTGATTGGACGTCGTGTAGGCCCATGTGCGTGTGTGTAGTGCAGACCCATGTTATGCAAATGGGGACACTTTTTCAATAGAATAGTCCTTGTTCTTTTCATTCGTTTGAGTGAGTGAGTGTGTGTGTGTGTGTGTGTGTGTGTGTGTGTGTTTGACTGTGTGCACGTACCTGTGAAAGCACAGAGCTTGGCATGCAATGAATGGACTTCGCCAATACATACAGTGCAGCAGTCATGGGGTGGGTTGCAGTGTGTGCAACTGATTTGCAACAAGCCTCTCTGTTACCGGTACGCGCTGTCCGCCTGCAGCAAGGCTCATGACCGTTGTATTGTAGTGCAGGCCTAGTACTAACAGTAGGCTAGTAGTAGTAGTACATGTAGTAGAGAAGCAGCGTGTGAGTAGGTAGCTTTACACATCTATTCATGAACGGGCCTAGCTCTTCGTTGCCTTTAGCAGTGAGCTCACCAGAGTGTAATACGTTTTAAGTGTAATGTATTTGGTGAGATTGGACGGGTTTCGGAACCCCTGTTATAACCGATTAGGCTCTACTGGTCCCTGCTATAGCTGGTAAGTTTTATTAAAGACAAAGAGAGAGAGAAAAAACGGGGATTTTCAAAACCCCTGTTACAGCCGGGTCCCTGTTATATCTGGACCTGTAATACTGAGGGTCCACTGTACATGTGTGGTGCCGAGGTAGACACAAGGCTGTTGGGTCAGGTAGGCACTTTGCACGTATGTGACTTGAGAGGCAATATCCGGTGCATTGTGTTGTTGATGGAGAGGCGGAATGTGCTTGCGTCATGCACCTCTGTTACACCCTCCACCCCCCACCCAGTTCAGTTGCATTGTTGTGGCACAAGTCAAGCGACCAATAGCCAAGCCTGCGTTGTGCGTTACGTCACATGGTTGAAAATGGAGAGAGTGGAGAAAAACTTTCTCTTACTTTTAATTTCATTACCCTTTTCCAAGGACTTTACAACCCCATTCTGTCCCATAGTGTTGACTTCATGCGATAGATAGACTCCTATTTCCCTGAGGGTGGTATTAGACCTGGGAAGAATACCATTGCTTTGAGACAAGCTTCTCATACAGTCATTAGAAAGTCATACATAACATTACGCCCAGCTGAGAAGAGACAAGGGTCCATCTCTTGAATAGGTCCTTAGGCAAACACCTATCACCCTTCCAGTCTGATGCTCTGTCTAATGTTGCTCAAGTGGCATAGTACACTATTTGTTGTCTTCTTCTTTCGTCATTTAACTGACTGACTGACTCAGTTGTCACAAGTATTACAGTTGATGGTAGAAATCTATTTGGAATTTTGCTTAGATAATGGCATTATCGCCTATTTTTTTCTCCGTTCTTTTTTTATGTGCAATATGCTCAATGGACCTCTGATTTTATTTTCCATCTCTGATATATGACCATGTGCTCAATACTCCAAACCTATTTACCGGGAGGGGCTTCCTACAAGAAAAATAACCTGACAATTTCGCTGTTCATTAGATTGAACCAGTGACCTTTTGGTAGAGAGCTGAACATTGCACATCTATGTCACCTAAGAGAGACAATCAATCAAAAAATGACCAAAATTTTGTTTGATGATCATGTGTTTTAAACCTATGGCTTGAATGTTGAGGGCATATAATGAGGTTACTTGAATTTGAGTAACATTGTGATATCCAATCTTGCTTTATCAACAGTTAGGCTTGCACAAGAATGTTCAAATACACAATGTCTCTAAACTTTTGGACAAAATAAAAATATGACACAAAAAACAAAACATAATTTATGTTTTTTTTAATCAAGATCAAAATCTCTTTGAATGTTTGATGTGTGGAGTTCAAATTTACGCTTTTATTTCCCTTTCAAACTAGATTTTTTTCTGAACCAGATTAGAAAAGCATAAAGATTATATATAGCATTACTTTATCAAGAGACTCCACACTTTCGTTGTCAATATTGCTTGAGGATGAGCTCATGACACTCGATGGTAAATGATATGCTAGAAATAAAGAAAAAAAAGGCAAGTGTGGGGAGATTAGAGAGACTGTAGATGGCAACTACAATGTGAACCATGTAAGATCTTTTTTAAAGAGTCAAAAAATATGAAATTCCAAACAGATCAAAACCAATGATAAATAGTTGAGTTTAGGTTTTATAGCCATCAGCAATTTCAGCTATGACAAATCTTTGTCTTTCCTTTGCATCCTGACTCATCTAACCAAGCTACATGTTTGAGCAATAAATTTCTTGCTTGCCAGGCACACCATGAAATGAAATTTTTAGTTTGATCATACCCTGGTCAAGATGATTATTATAATGCTGCAACATCACGTGCCCAAAAAAGTGAAAGTGTGTGGAATGTCAGAGCAGTGAATGTGTCTGCAATCCACGTGTGTGCTTTTACACACAATTGCCTTTTGTTTTGAGTTAGTGATCTAAGCATATTACCTGTCAGCATGACTTTGAGATAGCTCTGTGCATTTTCAAATTTGACTGCACTCTGGGTTTTTGACGATCATATCTTACCTATGAAGCATTAAAACCTTTTTGAGTAGCAAGTAATCATAAAAATTTTCAATCCCTCTCAGAGAGAAAGAGAAGGCAGGTAAAGGGATAAATTACACCTTGGTAGACCACTTGTATCATGGACAATTCGAAACTTGAAAATGATCCGTAACAACAACAACAAAAAAGCAATTGAGACAAAAACGCTA
>JBCIKM010335936.1:0-11322 GCA_039654465.1 Melibe viridis
AGTGATACAATATTTTAATTCTGAACGACGCGTGTCGGTTTAAGACCTGATGTTAATACTTCAAGGATGAAGAAATCAATCCAAATAAAATCTACCCTCTTCTCCCCTACTTTTTGTGTGTGCACGCACGCGCACGCTCGTGTGTGTGTGTGTGTGTGTGTGTGTGTGTGTGTGTAAGCTGCTCTTTTCGCTTGCCTGTTGAATCCATGCTACTAGCAGTAGGCTCTTTCGTTGCCTTTTCTGATTTTTTTTTATATGTATCATGACATGTTCGTAGTATCTGCGGGCATAGTCTCTCTCTCTCTCTCTCTCTCTCTAAGGGGTAGGGGCATTTTAAAGCACAATGTTGCCCCCCAAAAAAAAAAAATTGAAAAAAATTTAAAATATTAATAGAAAATTTAAAAAAAAAAAATAATGCGTCCGTACGACAATATTATGTTTTCTGCGTTGCACTTCTAGCTTGCCTGTTGTATCAATGCTGCCGTAGCCTACCGTGTAATTTCATTTTACTTTGATGTTTTGTTTTGTTTTTCACGACAAACAGTGTTTAGTCGCAGCAACCACGGCAAGTAATTTGGCAGGTCGGTCGAATATTTCAACGCAATGGTTATAAAAGTGAGCGAACAAAATGGCCGTTCCCCAAAGCTTGCATAACCAGACAACGGTACAGGAATTCCCGAAAAACCGGGTAAGGTCAATTACCCCATTGCAAAAGAGGATATGCAGACATGTATGCTAATACGTCCAAAAAAAAACCAACAACAAAACAAACCCCACTAAACATCTTTCACCCTCAATTTTCGAGTTAAATATTATGTAGCTTTAAGTTTGTGAGGAGTTCTCAAAATTTAAGAGAAATTTGGGAAATAAAAAAAGATTCTTTTGCTATAGTCAAAGAGCTCAGGGTACAAATATATTCTGATTTCAAAAACGGGGTTTATACATTTTTCTGAATTAGTATTTTTTATTTTGAGTAAGATTACTGTCTTAAAATAAAATTGTTTGTGTATTTCGGGGGCGAAGGCGATTAAGTAAGCCATTGTAAAGCCCCTTGAGGCCTTGGCAAAAGGCGCTACCTATGTATATAAATAAACTTTTCTTCTTCATCGTAATGATTACAAAAACCAATTTACCGCACTCACCCCTCAGTCTTGGAGAGCTCCTTTTCCTCCCCATCCTTCTGGGCTTCTGTAAACAAGGAAAATAACTCATGATTACAATACAATCCTACTTCATATACTTTTTCTGCATTGTTTTACTTTACATACAGTAAAAAGGAAATAGAAGAGATAGCATTATTATCTGCCTTTCTAGAGTCAGATCAAAATAAACAGAAAATGGTATTGGCACAGTGCCGAGGTGAGTTAGAGCCATAGAAAGGATGGAAAAAAAAAGGAAGTCTTTAAAGAAGGGAATCAACCCAGGGTGCATGGAGCCACCATGATTTAAGTGCCAATTTGTTGTATTCCTTACACCACAGCACCATTGCAACGAAGTATCCAAACAAACCTTCCAACAGCTTTTCTCTTTGATCCAGTAAGTCTTGCATTGCCACAAGCTCCTCCTGCAATTACAAAAAATATTAAGTTCAAGACTATGATAACACTGTAACACTGTAAAAAACACACACAAACAAACACACACATATATATAAAGGCATATTGACACAAAACACTCAAATGCACAGATTGAAAAAAAGCCACATACACCTTCTGATAAGTGCAATATTTAATAATAGACAATAATAACATAAACTATCATCAGAACAATAATAATAATAATAATAATAATAATAATAATAATAATAATAATAATAATATAATAAGAACAATATTATTCACTGATGGGAGGACAGGAGGGCCTGGACCAACTGTATTGGTGGTTGAAACTGCGCCATGGGTGAAAATTCAGAAGACTGAAAAAAAAGTCTAGATGTGGGCAGCATTTGTAAAAACCGGTAAGACATCCTAGCTACAATAATATGTTTTGATTTTACAAAGTTTCATGTCATTTAATCGTATACTGTCAGGTCTGTGTATACCATACTGGGTTTTGCTGGTTCCCCTGTTATTAATTACACTATTGGGTCCCAGGCCCGGTTGCAGGCAAGGCACTGTATTTTCTACCGGAAAACCAGCAACCCATGCCATGACCTTCACATGTCATTCAATTCCCAATGAGTAGTAATGGGCCCTGTGCCAACTGAGCTGAGACTCCCATAGAAGGGTACGTACTTGAATTAAAAATCAAGCCCTTATGACTATTGGACATCACACTGGTTCAAAACCTCTGTTTTCTTGAGCTGGGCATACAGGTCCTCTTTCCTCTTCTCGTGTTCAGTGTTAGTCTGCTGGTGCTGTCGCTGGCTGAGGCTTTCCACTTTCTCGTCATAATACGTCTCAGGCCTGCACAGGAAGGAGCAGAAATCACAGAGATTGTAGGCAGTGTAATTACCAAGATAAATGGGATTCACTTGGTTTCTGGTTTCTGTAATCTTGGATTGTTTTACAGTACTGATTGGGTGATTAGCCCTATACCCAACCCCCTTCCAGGAGGACCGGGGCTTTTCTTTCAGGGTTTCCCATCCCTTAGGTGAACTGCGATCCCTCCACCTATCCTATTCCTGCCCAGTACTGGGGGGTTTGAAATCAGAGTTTTCTCTCTCTTCGATGAATTGTCTCTAATGAGACTATAGAGCTCCGTCTATCCAGGCCTGGATATACCACCAGGTATTTGGACGCCCCAAAAAAGGAAGGAACACAACTGAACAAATCTCTATACTCAGAAATATTCTGGAGCAATCATTTGAATGGAATGCCAATCTTGACATGTGCTTTATAGACTATGAAAAGGCATTTGATAGTATTGAGAGAAACACATTATGGAAGCTGATGGAAAAATATGGTATTCCAGACTAAATTATCAAGATGGTTAGACTCCTGTACAAAGACTCAAAAGGCGCCGTTGTTAGTGAGAAACAGGAATATGAATGGTTTTCAATAGAGACTGGAGTAAAGCAGGGCTGTAATATGTCCAGGTTCCTATTTCTTCTGGTCATTGACCACATCATGCCCAAGACAACCAGAAATAAAGACATTGGTATTAGATGGAAATTTATGAATGTATTGGAGGACCTAAACTTTGCAGACGACATTGTCTTAATCTCTAACACAAGACAACAACTACAAAAGAAAATAAACACTCTAACATTAGAAGGAAATAAAACTGGCCTTAAGATAAACAAAAACAAATACGAAAACTATGACATGGAATTTAAACACAGATTGTGATTAACCAAAAACCAATCGAAAACTGCAACTGCTTCAGCTATCTTGGAGGCCTCATAACCAAAGATACAGATGCTACGAATGATATCAAATCAAGGATTGGCAAAGCAAGAAACTCCTTTGCAGCTCTTAAAAACATCTGGAACAGTAGCCAGCTCAAATACAGTACAAAAGTAAATATCCTAAAATCAAACGTATTTTCAGTATTATTATATGGATGCAAAACATGGAAAACAACAAAAGGAGATGAACACAAACTGAACACATTCGTGCATACTTGTCTCAGAAGAATTTTAAAAAGTTTTTTGCCACAAAAAGTATCAAACGAGGAGTTAAGACGGAAAGGAAACATAGAGCTGAGGAGTCAACAAGTGAGACAGAGGAAATGGAAATTTATTGGACTTGTTTTGAGGATGCCTCAAGAAACATGCAATAACAGCCTTGACATGGGTGCCAGGGATAGGAAAGAGAAAGAGAGGAGATGGTTTTGTTGTCATTGTTGAAAAAGGGCATTTTACCTGAAACATCCTCTTCTGTCTCTTCTTTTTGGGAAGCTTCCTACTTCATTTATGAACCAAAATGAAAAAAAACAAAACAGTAATTTTTCAGTAAAACTCCTGTCGCGAACTATTTTGAGAAATGTGTGATTTTTTTCATCAACTTGCATGTTTTATCAGGCGCTGAACATGATTTCTCCATCATTATCACTCTTTAAGTGATTACTTTACAAACTTAAAATTTCTTCATGTTTGCACTTTGTAGATCCATATTGACGTGAGCAGTGTGACAGAAAATGGTGCAAACAACTTTTGGTCTTGAGCGTTCATACTTTTTAGCAGATAACAATGGTGTCAAGTACTATGAATAAGTTATTGAGAAGTGTGCTTCCCTTGATAGGGCTAGTTTTTGTTTTGTTTACTGACTTTGAACTCATAAATATACTTGCTTTAGGGCAGGGGCTGCGTTTGGAATAGTTTCCTTTTTTTGATTCATTATTGACATCCTTTTCCAACACTTTCCAAGTTCAAAATTCACCTTTTTCGCTAACATAGAAACAAAAAGTAATTTGTGATTTGTTTCAGTGTCCAATTTGTATTCAGCATCCAAAACTTAAGAAAAGTGCCTTCAATACAAGGTATGTTGTGGGCGTGAGTTACCTGTATGGAAAATTTAGAACATAGAAAGAGTGGTTATTCGTACAATTTTAGCCAAACTTCCAGTTCCCTTTTGAGCTCTCCGCCCAGATAGAGGAGTTATATACATTATGTATCACTCAAAAGTAACCGAAGTGATAGAGTGTTGGGTTTACAAGCAGAGTGTTACGAGTTCGACCCGCCTGCTCAATCCATGTTTTTTGGGGGGGGTTTTTTTCCCTAAAAGCAGTTTTTTTCCCTATCTAATTATCAAATATGCGTCCTGTATTTTTTTGACCCCCTGCTAGATCCATTTTTTATTTCTTTTTTCCCTATTGTATTCAATCATCAAATGCAAAGCTTTGCATTAATTTGCACATCTGCAACTTTCATCATTGTTTGGGCAGTCATTTGCATTATAGTACACATACTACAACTCTACGCCCAAAACAGCTTTGTTTTTTCTTTCTCTTTAAAACTGTCTTTTTATTCACAATTTTCCTCCATCCGACTTCAACTGTGTTTTTTTTTCCGGACCTTCTCTTCACTATTTTCTTCGAGTACTATTGTAGGACTGGCTATTATTGTAGGAATAGCCACTACCAGCTATTCTTACAAAATGTGTGGATGATGATCGTTGCACATGGATTGTTAGAATTATAACTGTTACAGTTTATTCATACGGCGATATTGTCCCAAACTTCCACGCTGCGCTTGCCACAACAAGCGGTTCTCTCTCTCTCTCTCTCTAACACAAAAACATCATTTACCCGTCCTCAACCTCTCCTACCCTCCACCCCCCCTTTCTGTATATTTCTTTCTCTTCAATCGATCATCTTTATTTTATTTTTGTGTGTGTTTCTTCAATTGTAAGAAAAACGTCACCACCACACCCCCCCCCCCCCACCCCAGAATATTTTAAACCAAAGAAATCTTTAGAAATATACTTACTGAGGAGGCTTGTTTTTTTTCTCCATTGCTTTCGCCAGTGGCTGTGACGATCTTTTCAGCTCACCGGTGGTTGGCAAGGGTCTTGGTATTCGTGTTTTCTTCTGCATGTTATTATTTGAAGACGACATTCTATCGACACCTCATTGATATTTATTGATACACTAGGTAAGGGTTCATAAGAAGTAAGAGATGCCGGTTGAACACATATAAGAGAATGGGAAAGGCAAATTAAAAGTTGAACGGTTATCTGTGGGTATGAATTGAAGTTTCAAATATTATGCGATTGACGCCATTTTGACTGTTTACAATTTATGCATTCCGTATCCGTTCCTAAGCATGGACAAATTCATTGATTGTGAGGTCAAAGGTCAAGGAGTCAACCAAAGATTCGAGTTCATTTCGCTCAAATAAGTTTCAGTTTCATGAAATCCGTGGTCTGTAGCACTCTTGTCAGACGTTATCTCCCTCAAAAGTAATATATAATAGTTATGATGTTTTTGTTAATTATTAATTAATAGATCCACAAGTTGTTGCATGAATAGCCCTTTTTATTCTATTTTGAATTGGAAAATAAATTTTATAAATTAGATTTATTTATGGATTGAACCTGATGAGTATGGGGGGTGGCCGGAGTGCACGAGCCCGGGGGTGGCCTGACATGCTCTTTCTAAGAAGTGGAATGAATGTTCTGGCCGAGAAAAGTTCCTTGGAATAAAGTGAGCTGAGCAAGTGGAAGATAGTTAGACGTCTATTGTAATTTCATAAGGTTGAAGAATTTAATATTCAATCTCACTGTTTGATGTCAAGGTTCATTTTATCTCTTCTGTGAACAAACACTGCAGCATCATGTTCCTATTCAGGGTGAACATTTGGGTGCTGTGGTAGATAGGCACACCTTAAAATTTGCGAATGGCATAAAATCTGTTTGATTATTCTCAACTCGACCTTTTATACAAGCATTACTTCTTATCTTGTTTTTCAAGGTGTTTCAAAAAACATGGTGTTCCTCTTAACCAAGCAGAAGTGTCCTCAATAGTTTTCATTGTTGGTTTTTTTGTTTTGTTTTTTTTGGGGTTTTTTTTGTTGTTTTTGTTTTAGTGAAGGTAAGCATCCTGTTAGGTCAATCAATTTTAGTCCTGTGAAGGCATGGAGTCTGTATTTATAGTTTGACTAGCATCATACCTACATCAAGACACTTACTTTAGATGAAATTTCCCCCAGTTCATACCATTGTCATTGCGATACTTTCCCCTAATTTCATAGGTAGCTGTTTGATTTATTATTGTCTCCACACTGAAAATAACATATTTACAATCTGGATACAGGCATGCAAAGACATAACCCATATTACACCAGTATGATCTGAAAATGCCATTAAAAGTATGACTACATGCTGGAATAATCACAGGGGTATGAAATTTGGGACTGGTACGAAGTGGGTAGAATACTATGCATACATTTTTAGCTTCACTTGTGAAGAATTTTCACATGTTGTCTGTTTGAATTTTTTATGTTAATTTTCATCCCAGTCTTTTTCTCAGTGTTTTATGTTTTATATTTTCTGTCCATGTTGAAAAGTGATATTTATCTGAAACATCCTGTATTTTGTCTCATTCGATCTGTGGAAGCTCCAATACCAATCGTCATTTGATGTAAAATTAGTAAAGTGAACCGTTTTCCTTTTATCAATTCTAAGTGAGTCATAAAAACAGTCCTGTCACTCTTTGAGTGATGAGTTAAAATTCAGGCGTGAATTATAATTATTGTAAAAAAAATGAAAATGAAATTTCCTTTCAAACTCACAACCTTCGGCATAGTGTCTTACACACTTCTAACTTCACATGCCCCAAAAGTGTGGAGCTATCACTGTTGATAATTTGGCTCTCAGTAGAAAAACTCAGGTTTTGGAGAGTTTTTGGATTTTTTTTTATTGTTGTGTTTTGCAATGAAGAGCACAGTGTCAGGTAAATGGTTACAGAAAACACAAAGAGGAATTTTTGTATCCTTGCTTTAGATCTAGAGATCCAATACAATACTGATTTTTTTCAATGGTAGTTTCAAAGCTCAAATTCAGTCTTGTTCTAATTTTTACCCCTTCCAGCTATTTGAGTTCTGCAATAGACTTCATTTCATCTCACATCAGGTCTCATGGCGTCACCACATGATAAGACAATCAATGGATGGAAGGACAACTGGGATAAAAATGACATAGGCTTTCATCAGTCTCAAGTCCATAAGTAATGCTTATATTTTTAATGGCATATTTTTTTGGAAGTCTGCATGATTGAAAAAAATATACCGATCTATCTTTGATTTTTTTTTCAATTTTGTTTTTAAAAAGCTGTCAATTTTGAGGTTACAATTTTTTGACAAAAGGGAGAGCTACCTTTTAATGTTGTTATTAAATAAATCAATTATAGGTTCTCCTCTTCAAATATAAACATTGCCCTGCCATATGTACCATAACATATCAAATACAAGTGACATTGCCACTTGAAAAGTGTGGTGAATTTTTTAATCTCTTGTTTGTGTACTTAGTTTGATCAAAAGCAACATTGACTCTAATATGTTAGTCAAACAAATCTTGCCTCTATATTCCAAAATAAAAGGCAAAGACAACCAATGCCTTCATGAGGCTTATACTAAAAGTGAGAACTGCCCCATGGTTATAAGATCCTTGACTATATAGAAAACTACTGTGAAAAACTCTGTTCAGGAACTCCAAACAATGGAGGACAGGTGAAGAAACTCAGAGGTAGTTGAATTTCTTGCAATTGTTGAC
Source organism: Melibe viridis (assembly GCA_039654465.1). Classification (NCBI taxonomy): domain Eukaryota; kingdom Metazoa; phylum Mollusca; class Gastropoda; order Nudibranchia; family Dendronotidae; genus Melibe; species Melibe viridis. The sequence continues at coordinate 8,154 of JBCIKM010335936.1, forward strand.
AATCACCCGAAATACCCTTAGAATTAATTAAATGCCACGGCAGACAAGGAGCAAATCTAACAATGACCTTTGTGTTAAGCAACATCCATGGCTTAATCTACCTTGGCTTGTGGTTTGCAGCCAGCAAAAAATGATGAGTGTTAAGTCTTCTACAATGCACAACACAAGGACACGCTACAACCAACTACTCTGCTCATAACTTTCCTACCTAGTCACCGGTCTTGAGCTTTTGTGGGGATGCTTTTTTTTATTTGGAATGGGGTTGTGCAACAAGTCTTATCTTAAGTTAACATTCAGCAGCTGACCAAGATTAGCATGAACAAACGGCAACACAGAGTCAGATTACAAAACAAACAGTTCTAATGGAATTCTAAAGGATTCATAGGGAAAAGACACCCAAATAAGCTTTCCTTGTTTATACATTAACTTCATCAAACAAAGTTACAGAATGGATGCGTTTAAAAGGCACCATGTTTCCCTCTCAAAGGTTAACTATAAACCGATTTCAATATAGAAGATGATGACACAGCTGACAATCAGATCTACAACCAACAGCAGTTGACTCTCAACTTATAAAATCTGCGGGAACAATGCTATGGTAATGGTAGTTTAAAAAGGGCTATGAACTTTGCAAATACTTCGTTACATTTGAGAGGGTACTATAATATTTGATTTGGCTAAAGAATCCATTTGAAAACGTTGGGTTCAAGTTAGAGAGAACAATGTTCACATTTGAAGAGGCAATGACTTTGTTTTCTTAAAGGTTCTGTTACATTTCATCATTTTGAGTCACCTTTGGATGTAAAATTTTCATATTTTAGGCAGAAAACCTGATTTGTAAAATAGCAATCATGATGGATGTATAAAGCTTACTGTGATTGTTTTAGATTAGTATACTTTATCATTATGCTTATTGGTGCTGGGGTTTTTTCATTATTAAAAGTTTAGCAAATAAGTTCTAAGTAGGTAAGCTGAGTGGATGATGTTAAATGCTCTAACATTTTCTTCTATTGGGCTATGTATATTTTTCATGTGAAAGGATGCTGCAAAAACACTTTTTACAGTTGTGCCCGGATGGAAAGGGGAAGGTTTTTGTCCCTCTTTGTGGCAAAACACTGGATATGCAATGGTACAGAAATCTGCATTGTTTCTTTTTCAATTTTTCTTAGTCATAGGATTTGATATATTATGCAAGGCTAGCTTTGAACTTTAAATCTCTAGGTTGCTGCATACAAGGGTTGTTTTGGGGGGGGTTTTTTTTTGCTTAGTTGTCAATTGTTGAGTGGCCAGTGACAAATACATCCTCACACATTGCAAGACACACTTTTGAAAAATAAAATAATATGCAATTGTAACTTTACATTTTACAACTCTAATCATAAGGCTGTTGTTGCAAAATCATGGAATTTCCTTGTCTTAGATTTTCCCGTTCTTTTATACCTGTCAAGATTCTTGACTTGATAATAAAAATAATAGTGAATAGCATTTCTATAGCGCATGTCCACAAATAAGTTGGGCTCCATGCGCTTTACAAAGGCAGCTATCACAAACAAGAAAAAATCAAGTGCAAACACACACACTCAGACACACACACAATATATATATATATATATATATATATATATATATATGCATGCAAGACAGTGACAAACACACAGTCATACAAATACGCACTCACACAGAGACACACATTCATACATCATACAGTCACTGACATGTCTTTTTGACTGTTGAAGCCAAAGATGATTCTTAAGGATAAGATACATTATATTCTAGTTCAGAAATTTGGATAAGAGGGTTTTGCTGTGTGTCTTATAAGTATATATCCTTCCAGGTTGTCAGAGCAAGGCCTTAAAGTGGTTGGTGTGGATGGTGTGAAGAAAGCATTGCAAGATTTCTACACAGAGCATAGCTTGGAATGGACAGAGGAGGATGCTCCAAGCATGGGACCGGATTGTAAAGTGCTGCAGGTAAATTTTGTAAAAATGAAAAATGCTGTAGAATGACTAGGATAAGAAAGATCAACACTTGTGATTCTTTTGGAGTTTTGCATTAATTCGTTAACAATAGGCAGCAATGTGTTACTTTGTAACTGAACTGGTGGTAAGCAGAACAAAGTTAGAGATATCTATTAATGATGTTGACAAACAAATCTTCATCATCATCGTCATCCAGCATGGCTTTGAGAGATTGTCATTTTCCAATCCCTTAGGTGAAAGCCATTTCTGTCTGCTGCCAGCCGTCCACTGTCTGTGACTGGCTCTCAATTCCTTTATGTCGTCACTCCACTTCATTGCAGACCTCCCTCTTCCTCTTTCAAACAATTATGTTTTTAAAACTTTTTGATATCTAGATATGTATATTTTTATAGTATGCCTCTTTACCTTTGATGACACATGTCTATACATAATCATGAATCATTGTCGCTTTCAATAATAAATAAAAACCATATAATCTTTTTTGTGGAAGTGCCAACTAAAGTTTTGAGTTTCACTTTTTGTTTTCTTTTTTTTATTTCAGGACGAAAGCAAAAAATTTCAACTATATTTGGGTGACATATTTGCATTTGATAAGTAAGTCGGTAAATTATACTCAGGTGGATCAAATCGAAAAATAGCAGGTTTGCACTTTGTCCAATTTTCAATACCAGGGTTTGGGATGTGCAATTTTTACAATTTTCTTTTTAAATTTCTGTAATTCTCAGGCTATAAGCTAGTCCAGACCATAAACCTTCTGAAAAAACAAAATGGAGACTGGGGTCCCGCAAAGTATTTTACATATTTCATTTTAAAACTTTTTGCAAGGCTACTTATACTTGTAGGCAGAAATAACTCGCCACTATTTTAACCCATTTTACGTGGTGGCTGTAAATGTTGATGACAATAAAAGTTGACACGTTTAAGGAGAATTCATCTCTGCATCATTAGATGTAATAATCAATATAGTTTTCCCTTAAAATACTTCATTTACAAGGCTTCAACCAAAACAGGTCAAAATCATTGATTACAAAATCGGACCAGATTGCTTAGAAAAACTTAAATGGATGCATTTGATAGCTTTTATCCATTTGCTTTAAATGGCAGTGGGAAAAGCGGGTGGTTGGTGGGAGTCCCTGGTGGGCTCTTCTACTTCTTTTTCTTTTCTTTTACACTGAAGCTATCGTCTTACT